>JAQFYE010003172.1:0-15990 GCA_034694305.1 Protaphorura glebata
GGATTTCAACGAAATTCACAGGTTAGGTACACAAGGTCACAACTAGCGTCGGCTGTTAATATGACCTCGCCAGGTGATCTCTGAGGTCACCAGAGGTCACATGAAGTAAATGTAAGTAAAACGGATTTCAAAGAAATTCACAGGGTAGGCATACGAGGTCACAAAAAGCATCGACTATTAATATGACCTAGCCAGGTGACTTCTGAGGTCACCGGAGGTCACATACAGTAAATGTTGACCGATTTCAACGAAATTAATTTGGTAGGTACACAAGGTCACAAGAAACATCGGGTGTTAATATTACCTCGCCAGGTGACCAGTGACCCTGAGGTCACTAGAGGTCACATTTTTTAAGTCGCCTGAATTGTTTAAATGCAACAAAAAGTGGGTGTCAGAAGGTGACCCCGACCCAGGTCACCATCTAGCTATACGCGGTATCTGTGTTGCTATGTAAATTTTTATTTGGTATTAGGCAACATATATATACTGTTGCTTACTGAGCGTTTATTCAATACAATATGGCCGTTGCCTAATGAATGAAACACTAAATTAATTACGTGATTAATCACATGTGAATTGCAACACAAATCCACAGGGCTCAATTCAAGGACTCGCAGATTACAAAATATTCCAACAAATCTTATCGTACTTTTGTAGTGACCTAAAATGGTTGAACGTTTGAATTTTTGAGTCGACTTTTTTCCAGCCCCCCCATCAGGCTCATAGGTTGACATCGAGGAAAGTTTTATTTCTGTTCTCCTTATGACTGGGTTATTTGGATTAAATCAACCATTCCAATAATTGGTGATATCATTGTATTCCATTCAGCCATCCATAATGCAGAAATTATATCTTAGACCATCGCAGAAGTTTCGCGCTGCTGCAGGATTTTTCTTCCTTGCATCTGCTAATATTCTATCTAGGTCATCCGGTTTTTGGTTACAAATTCTCCATAAAACTTTCGAAATCAGATTCGGAAACCACGGTGAGCTTATCCAGTATTTCTTCCATTACATCGCGGTATACTCGGTTCTACTTTCACTTCTAGGATTCTTAGTCCTTTCTGAATTAGGTGTAAAGAATGAAGACATGTCCTGTTTGTTGACGGTTAACTCCATAGCACGACGCAAACATGTTTACACTGGCAGATTGTTAAGAACATTGAGAGGGAGCGGAGAGGGAAAGAAACATTGGAATGCGCCAAGAAAGTACCCCAACTGTAAAACAATACATCTCATTTCACAGATAACATTGGTGAACTCGACACAAGAATTCTTAGTGGATAGTGAATTCCGTGATGCTTTTGTGAACGGCGGATTTGACGAAGTCGCTGAAGGTCGGAATGAAAGAAGCGATGGTAATACAGTATACTTCAAATAAGGAAGCAGTAACAGTTGTAACGGGATCTAACCTTGTCATTATTTCCATAGAGTCAAGGTTGCGTGAAGAGAGCGAAAGTACTTACTTGGAGCTGGCCGACTTAACAGAGGATTCAAACTGCGAATTTGAAGGGAATCTGAACCCTAATTCGGATTTGGCTACATATGGGACTAAGGAAGGAGAATATGGAAACCAGAGCGGAACGAGAGAGGTAAAGGAGGACAAAGTCTTCCGTGATGGCGTGACTGTAAATACAAGAATATTATTAATAAAATACGTGCGGCTGAAGAAAGAATTAGAAGAAACGAATTTCATTAAGGGGGAGTTGGAGAAACGAGTTCTAGACCTCGAAAGAGAAAGTAATGTTCAGTCTAGTGAAAAATCTGAAATGGAATACGAAAAACATAAATTGGCTGCACAAGTCCAATTCTTGTCCGAAACAATGAGAACGCTGGAAATAAGAAATGAAGCCACCGAGACCGCTTTGACAAACTACAAAAACCTTTACGCAACCGGCCAATCAGATTATGGGGCATTGATAGCTGAACAGAGAATGAAGATAGCAGAAGTTGACCATCGAACTGAAGAAGTATGCAGGAAAGAAGAACTGCTACATACTCGAATGGGGGAGATATTAGAAGGGGAGGTGTCACGACATGAGGAACATGTGTTGGCTTTAAAGATAGATTCAAGTTCACAAACTGATGAATCTCAAATTCAGGAAGACACAAACGAATTACATCTAAATGTATCGGGTGACAAGACACATTTTTTTAAATCTACTACAGTTATAGTATTTAACAAGATTCGTAAACAAACTCTCCTCATGAGGTTAAGGCTAACACACACCACCAATTTTCTTGCACTAAATTTAATGCAAAGGGGGTGCACAAGTTTCTGTGACATACCAAAACTGAACGCAAACAACGCATGCGCGACTTTTTTTGGTACCAACCCTCCTGCAACACCCTCAGAAAAGTTGGGGAGAGTGCAGGAAAAAAGTTCAACCGGTTAAACTTTTTTTCTGCAGTCTCTTTAATTTACCTGCACCCTCTTTGCAGGAAATTTGGTGCAGGCAAATTGGTGGTGTGTGTTAGCCTTTAGGTCATGCCCTATGCCAACGTTTCAACAAATTGAAAAAGTTGTTTAAAATTGAATTATCCATATCAGCAAGCTTATTCGGTGCCCAATGCCCTATCTGATCTAAATGTATCTTGGGCACCGAGCGAATAGAATTTTTTTTTAGTAAACAATCTCACTGTCCAACATATAGAGAAAGTTTTCTTCGTATACTATTATAATTTCATTTTTACAGAAAAATTCAATTTAAGTGAGCCAGCACTGACAAACCAGATCGGAAATATTGATGAGAATCCTTCAGCGGATTATAAATATCGGACAGTAACGCAGAAGAAACTAACTGCATCAGAGGCTATTCCAGAAATTATTTGGAAAGCCAATCAGTCGGGCAAAACTGAATCAATGCTGCAAATCAAAAATATCAGTGGTCAGAAGGTAGGATCATCATCAGAAAACGACACGTTCTATAAAAATCTCGATTTATGCTATTCTTACTTTGCAGGAGGGTATAGAAGCTATTCCGACGTCATTGGAAATAACATGTACCGGAAGACCAAGTACTGAGATTGTAAGTCAATACCGCTTTACTTTACTCGCTTTTGTACAAAATTATGGTAAAATATGAGGCTAGTTAGGTTTGTTGATACAAATTTTGGTGATCCGTTTGTGACATCGAATCCATAGTTTTAACGGTTAACTGCATACCGCATATAAAGTAATTTCGTAATATGTAGCGACAGAAATATGTTTTAGCTAAGCTATTTGAACGAATTACTATCAATATTTACTGTATCTTTAAAAATCAGAGACTGAATAACGAACTGTACATTTCGAGAACTGACTACGAGTTAATTCTCAATGGAGCTCCTTGCAATGAGACGTCAACAGTCTACCCAAAGTGGCTTGCAAGATCGCTGATGCATTATTTCTTGGGGACCGAGACTGAGGAATTTTGGTCTAAATCCACCGCTGATGTTGAGATAAAGAGAAAGCTCTCGGAAATCAGGAACGCAATCCACAGTAAGTAAGTCACCAGATGGTGACAGGCCTTAGTTTTCCAAAACTTGCAGCCTTGTATTTTTTATTGCGCGCTATTTCTGTTCGCTAGTAGTTGTTGATGTTGCAAACAGAGATCATGTACATTTTGCCTATTCGTTTATCCCAGAAGGAATTTTAATTAATTGTACATAGTCTCCGTTTGCGGCATAATTTGAACATGAACTCTTCTTGCCTCTGCTCATCCAGATTTTGCGTTGGGGGAGACCGGATTTCCCACTAAGCGCGTGCTGGAAGATTACTGTTGCCAGAAAAGAAAGTACATCAAAGAGAAAGCTGAGAGGAAAGCGAAGAAAAACATTTGCAGCAAATGCAACAAAAGCTGCAAGAATTTCACCGATAGACGAAGTCATGAGCAAAAATGCCAAAGGAAGCAAGCTATTATTCATCCCCGCTTCAAGTTAGTAAACATTTCTTGTTATTAATTTAAGTAGCCAAAGACCTAAGAGTGAGCAGGTTGATACTATCATGCTCACCTGATATGATTTCATTGTATATTTCATTACGGATTACGGGAGTTAGAGATAATATAAAGGGTTCGATTGGGTTCTTCCCTTCATTCTTATAGGTATTGAAGAGATTAAGCGCGTTATAAGCGAAATTCGAAAGCAACGTTATGATGTATTATCAATAAATTAATGCAATCAAAATAAGAATTTGAATTTGATTTTATCTAATTCTGTGCTGACATTATTGTTCTTTTGACATTATTTATACTCTCACGTCACTAAAATGTACTAGATTTTACACAAGTAGTGGACGTCGCACTACTCATCAGACGAATTGCCACTCTTTTAGCTTCTTCATGTACTACAATAAAATGAAGTTGTAGTTAAAATACCATTAACAGGATTCAACACTTATTCAATATCATCAGTGGACACCTCTCTCTGTCAGGAAAATACTTAATGCTTAACACATTTGCCCACATTGGCTAACTCAGCAGCGATTGAACTAGATGAGCTTCTCTTGCTCTACATGGTCGCCCCTGAATCGTATTTCTATCTCCTCTGCTTTTAAGTATTTTTTGTGCACCCTTATTTTAACATAGTGCATGGAGTAGTCAAAACAGTCGCAATTCTGACGATCAATAGTGCGTCATACAGTAAACGAAAGAACTGGTACATTTTCGTAAAATATTGTCGTAAAATTAGTGGCAATTTAAGTGAAGAATGAAATAATTTTAGGATTATGTAAAAATGATTATTTTCAGATCAAGGAAACCATGAACACCATGACAACTCGGACTAGTGACCACTAAATTGAAGCTACTATTGTCCTAAACAAATTGAAGCATTAAATTGTTAAATTTTATCCCCGGATATATGGACTACACCCCAGTGTCTGACAGAAACTATTGTACGGTATTTAAGAACAGTTCTCTTGTAATTCAGGTTTTGACAGGAGAAACTGTCAGATAATCCATTTAAATATACAAACTGTACTAATATTTTGGGTAGTAAACAAATCGACATAAGAATTTCTAAATAATTTTGAGAGTCTTTCGTGGTTTTGTTGATTTTAATTATAATTCATTTTCGCGATTGACGATTGACTTCTAATTATGATTATATTGAATGATTTTTGTAAAGCCTGATAAAAAGCTCAGCCTCCCAGGCACGGATGGGTTAGGCGGGGACGATCCTGTGATCGTCCCCGCCTAACCCATCTGCCGGGGCTACATAGTGCAGCATACAAAACTTGAGGGGACATACAGTAGAGTATACAAATTGGAGGGGACATACAGTAGAGCATACAAATTGGAGGGGACACATGTAGTTACATATAAATAACCCTGAAAATTCACATTGTCCATGGGGATACATATAACTGGCGGGAATACCATGGGGATACATGGGGAAGCTTATAACATTGCAAGTATACACGGCTACTTGGATTTTTCGAAAAACATAGTTTGGGTATGTAATTGTAGCAAAATGCCTGCTTTTTCGTGTTTTGACTTGTTGATTATGAAAGCTCGACTCCATTGCACTATGTTCGCTGTCACGGCAAAATGACAGGGTTTGCTTATTCTGTATATTCTGGCGGTTCTTTATTTTGTACTTTATTTTACTGGTTACTTACGAAGTGAAATAACGGAGCCGTCACATTCGATCAGACTTTCGACAAATGTTTAAATTATAATTGATTTGTATCGCGGCTTTATCTAACCCAACCAAAATCGTGTAAGTTAGTTAGTTTTTAGTTAATTTCTTTCATCACGGTCAAGACTCAGTAACATGAAGTTACTGAGAACTACACCCCTAGATAAAAAAATAGAGCAATCTGGCATCTCTAATTCTGCTGGTGAGTCTAATTTAATCATTTTACTCCCCACTCAAATGTTAAAACATCAGAAGTCAATGACGATGTCATGAACGCATTAAACGTACGAATTAAACCATTTCTCATAGTGCTTGAAGGCTTTCCACTCGGTTATTATATTAGAATCAAACATGTTTCCGGTTACTCGAGTGCTTTTGAACGATTCAACATTTATTTGTCCAACGTTTTTGAAACTTACTGTTTCCATCATCAGTGACTACAAAAATATGAGAAGACTAGTAAAACAGCGAGTAAAGCTTATGTCTAGTTTCCGAGATAAATACAGTATTCTGGAGAGACTGGTCGCCCATTTTATGAGAGACTGAAAGAACATGAACGAAGCTGTACTAAGTGTGACAGCTTGTCTGCCGTTTCCCAACACATTTGGGATAACAACAATGAAGATCATGTAATAGACTGGAAAAACGCCCGACTTATTTACCCTGAGCCTCGATACATTTTTCGGAAAACAAAAGAAGCACTTCTGATTCAACAACATGAGCCGTTAAGTCCATTGAACAGGAAAGAAGAAAGGGCTGACTACCGAATAAACCCAATTTGGAAAAGTATACCACTGATACTATGAATCCATCTACGTTTCCATAAAAACGTGTTTGTTTACGGATTAGTCATAATAACAATTTTGAATTAGGTGGTAAACACCGACATATATTTTCTTACTTAAATTGTCAAATTTGTAAATTTTGAGAACGACCAAGTACTAATTTCTGTACAACCAAGCTAAGGTAACCTAAAAAATATTGTATTTATCTCAGAAACTAGACAGTCCGTGATGATGGAAACAGTAAGTTTCCGAAACGTTGGACAAATGAATGTTGAATCGTTCAAAAGCACTCGAGTAACCCGAAACATGTTTGATTCTAAAACCATTTCTCGTTTGGACTTTCTTTATTTCTTTTATTTGGACAGAATGCACTGAGCTAGAACGTTATGTGTTACGTAAGCTATACATTATGTGAATGTGTTAGCCATCCGTTCGTTGGTCCACACTTTTCATACAGTAGATGTTGACGGATTTCAACGAAATTTACGGGGTAAGTACAAAAGGTCACGAGACATACCAAGTGTTAATATGACCTTGCCAAGTGACCTCCGGCACAGCTCTCCATGGGTCAAGTTTCCAAAGTTGCTCAGAACCGACTGAAACGTGCAGAAATGCAATAAAAAGGGGGTGTCTGTGGGTGACTCCGACCGAGGTCGCCCGAGAACAAATTTACAAAGTTGCTCAGAATGGTTCAAAACGTGCGTAAATGCAATAAGACCATTTAGCTACCTAGCTTATATCGTTATACGCTCCGTATAACGTTATAGCTAGATAGCTAAATGGTCTTAGTATCTGTGTTGCTTAGCGAAACATAGACAGTGCGATTTACGACGGTTTATTAATTCTGTACTAGCCTGAATCAGTCACGGAGTAGATTTCTCTTGATCTTTTGGCTTTAATCTTAAATTTTTCTGAGTTGACACACATTTTATTGTCAATAGAAATATGTCTGCTGTAATAAAGCGTTATTTATTCGACATCTTGTTTGACCCACAAAACGACGGTCGTTCTTGAATCAAATTATTGGCAAGCAGTAGACTGAACTTTGGATTTAGTCAGAAATTCGATCGGCTCCCACGATCAAAAAAGTTGGCTTTTGAGGATCAGTGGAATCGAATTCGGTGGTCTGGGTATGGTTCAAATTGGCCAGTTAGTTTATTGCAAGCGAGGAGAATTCTCTAAATAAATTGAAGAGGTTTTACGTGAGACACTCTTATTGCGGGTAGTGCCCTAAGAACTGAGATATCAGATATCAGAGATATGGAAGGTTTGAATGAAGGGTTACAAACACCAGAGATATAGAACTGGCTGTACTAGAAATGACAAAAATAAGTATTTGTTTCTCAATTGATCAACCCAAGAAGTGTATGGTCTAGCTCACACCACTGCATTTCCAAAGGAAATACTTCATTCAAGGTGATTTAATTCAATTACTATATCACAATATGTAAATCGACTATAATCCAAGTCCAAATCAAATAAATGTAACCCTCTGGTAACCTGTCTATCTCTGTTATGTTGAGTAGCTTTCCTTCTCTCACGAGGTCTAAATTCGGTCTACGAGAATTCCAACTAATCTGTCTCAACACTGAACAGCCTAAGGCATTACCCGATGAAATTGCTATTTGTCAAAAAATGTGTTGGTATGATGTGAGTGGTAAAAACTGATGGTACGACTGTGTGTGTGTGTGACTGATTAAATAAACGTATTAATTCTGAGGTCTGTGACAAAACTTGTGTCTCTACCTACTTCGTCTACTCAATGAAAGGTAGGACACTTCAGGTAATAGTCCACCTTTGCGACAACAGTACTATTATTCAACAGATCACTGAAAAACTGATAAATATTTCACAAGGACTCCTCAATTTTACAAGACAAAATTATAGCGTCTGTTTTCTGTATGAGAACGTATGAGAGAATAATTTGGCGTCACTAGATTGCCTGAAAAGGGGCTTGGCGATGACGCACACAAAAGTGGCGGGGATTCATACTACAGCTTAGAAAAATTGGAGGAAACAAACAGCAGAGCGTACGAGTTAGAGGGGACACACGGTAGAGCATACAACTTGGAGGGGACATACAAACCATGGGGATACGTACGAACCATTGGGATACATACAAACCATGAGGATTCATACAATTTGTGGGGATACATGGGGATGGTCACAAAATTGAGGGTAACCGTAACAATCCGGACTAGTGACCACTAAATTGATGCTACTACGATCCTTAGCACTTTGAAACATTAAATTAATAAATTTCACCACCGCTTTTATGGACTACACGCCGATATTCCATTTGATTCCGCATTGATTGAATACAGTGGACTCTCTATATACTGAACTCAAAAAATGCACCAAAATGTGTTCGATAAAGAGAAAGTTTAACATACAGAAAGTACAATAACAAGGAAGGGCATGAAAAGGTTGTTCCTGTGGTCCTGGCATTTTGGTCGGTATAGGGAGGTGTCCGATATATGGAATGTCGATATAGAGAGTCCACTGTACTAAGCCTAAATCACTATAGTGTCAAGGCCGGAGAATCTACTTCACATTGGTTGAATTTGCAGTGTAAATTTCAGTAGTATCAACGACGTGGTAATAAGTATTAGATTACCTCTTCAAATAATGAATTATTAATATTGAATTTTACAGAACAAAGAAATTACAAACAAGGTATTCCCACTTGTCCTCCGTCCTGCGAATAACTGTGTAATGATACTGGACTTTACCGTTCCTACTTTTACATACTCTACAAAAATCTACCTAACTTTTTTATATACAGAACCATGAGGAAGAATGACTAAGCCTAGGGGCCCTCTCTAACAATTCTGTCTTGTCCTCTCTCATTGGTATATTCAGAGTCCCCCCACGTCTACCTTTTCCTCACTAACAGAATCGTCGCATTGTTCACTGCATTGACCCCGCCCGCCCAGCTTCTCGAACACAAAGGGTTTTAGCAGGGACTTTTGATACAGATGGTGGGGATGCCCTCGGTTGCCTAAAAACTGCAGGCCACTCCATGGGGATGTATATGTTGCAGCCCATGTGGATTTTCAGTCCATGTGAACATGGGCTGGTCCGGTTTGAAGGGGGCTAGGCCGAATCGACCCATTCTAGTCTGGGTCGACTCGGGCTAGTCCCCTTCGAACCCGATTAGCCCAGGTATGGCCGGGCTGGACCATGTGTACTCGGGCGCATCCACATCATGTAAAAATGATGTAAGACAATACATTTAAAAACGTATCTGAGTCTACATAGGCTAGCCCCCTTGCAACAGGACTAGCCCAGGTGTACTCTTACTCTACTAGACTATCATTCACTATGTTAAGATGAGAGAAAGAATCTGGGAATTATGTGAGATAAGAGAAACGCGTAATTTCAGCAGTTGACGGAATAAAAAACGCGGCTGCAGAAATCAGTGTTACGCTATGATATGACTGATACATTGAAATGGCAGGTTCCAAATCAGTTGAATATAAAATCATTGATGTGTACAATGTTCAATATTTTAAATGACAACTATTCCCCTGTAGTATTTCTAGAACTATTTGCAAACTTCACTATACATTCTCATGAGACGAGAAGCGCTAATCAGCTTCACCTTTCTCGAAATGTGACCTCAGGTGGGAATAAATGAGTCTCCACTATTGGTGCAGTCCTATTGAACAGTCTCTTAGCCACGTCTTTGGTACATCTGTTTTGATATCACCATGTCATTTACTCAAAGCCCAAAGCGTAAGGACCCATTCCTCTATCTTTAACTAATTATAGTCAAGCCGTCGAGAATGACACATGTCAGATAAAGTGTAATGAACAATCTATCAATAGTCGGAATACACCTGGGCTAGTCCTGTTGCAAGGGGGCTAGCCTATATAGACTCACATGCGTTCTTAAATGTATTGTCTTACATCATTTTCACATGTCAGCCCATGTGGATGCGCCCGAGTACACATGGGTTAGCCCGGAGATACCTGGGTTAGTCGGGTTCGAAGGGGACTAGCCCGAGTCGACTCAGACTAGCCTGAGTCGATTCGGCCTAGCCCCCTTCGAACCGGACCAGCCCATGTTCACATGGACTGAATATCCACATAAGCTGCAACAAATACAAGCTGTAGATATCCATGGAGATGGTCACAGCATTGAGAGTGAACAAAATAACTTGGAATGCCGACCATTAAATAGAAGTCACTACAATGGTGAGCACACCGAAATATTAAAATTCCAAATTTTGTGGTAAGAACTAACACTACGATATCCAACACGAGAATAACTTAAAGGACCGAGAGCACTCACGGAAAATAACCACTCGGCGACTGTTGTTGAAATACAGAGCGAGTAAGTTTGTAACTGTCCAAGCCTGATTCGTGATTGAAAATAATAGTCGGCCCTATCCTGCAAATCTAATCACGGAAGAGATATATTACCCAACACACCAAGCCGATTGCGTAACATTGCTTCCCGGTATAATCTATAGTAAATGGCAGATCAACAAAAAAAGCTACCGCGTTAGGAAGAAATTTGAGCTCGTGCGCAATGTGTTTATTTTTTTCCTAATATTCCCCACTGTATATGTGCTGAGGCAATATAATAGTTGTAGTCATCCTCTGTAGTTATGCGTAGTTCGAGGGTATCTGCAGTGCACCGTTAGTGACAGTATAGCCAAGACTAGCCTAGCCTGGACAATGGAAAGTATTTGGAAACTATTCTCCTCTTGTTCCCCACACACAACCGCCTCACTCTCCCTTCAGATTGTTTTCAACCCTGACGTTCGTTCCCAATTTATCTACGATCTGTTTTTCTTGTTTCGTACTTGTCCAGGCAAGTCACCTTCATTCAACACTGCCATTATTCCAGTCTTCTTGGATATTGCAATCATTTGTGGTATTTGTTGTAATAAATATTGAAATCCAAATTCAGTTTAATTGAGAGATACTCAGTTACATACAATTATAAGTTCTGGAGTGCTTAGGGTGAAATAAGTGAGGAGGCCAGAGAATATCAGAATACGCTGATTGGCCGAAATTCCGTAAGTGTAAGTCAAAAGAAATCTACTTGATTCAATTCAAATTATACAAATCTGCTTATGGCCACGGCTGTACAACAATTTTTTTCTTGTCAAGTCAGTGAGAGACTTATAGTGGAACTGATCAGCTGATATCAATATCTTAGAAGTACAAAATAATAAAATACTTGTAGCACTGGAATTCACCATCTTTGGCACAGTTTGCTCAAAAACCACTACAAATTACACCATAACTTTAGAATATAATTTTTATTATCATAGCCCGCAGCAATTTAATACCGGAAGGACGTACCTATAATTCACATTAAGACAAATGGAAATCCCATTATTGCAATTATAACTTCAAATCACTCATTTGAAGGCACGCCTTCCGTGTTCAAACATCAGTTACGCCTAGAAAATTAATTACCTTAAGAATAGAAAAATTCAACTTTCGACATTATTAGTCAAGGAAAGTAAACAAGGTGATTTCAGATTTAGAAAACTGAAGTCAAGTTGTTCACTATTCCTGATATTTGATGATGTTCAAATCGTTTAAATACTATTCTCTCATGCCCTACGTTCATTTGAAAATAACATAAGCCTAATTTGCACTATGATATACGGGTCACTACCTATCGAACAACGGGATTTCGATTTTGTCTGTGACATCATCTGTCTGCCTGTCCGCCCATGGGCAAAATAGTTGTCGCAATTCTTCAGCAGTCGAATTCCAACCTGACACCTAAGACCCAGGATCGCAGTTAGATTTCCAGTCAAGTTCGTTAGACAATCAGTTTGATTAATGCTTACCAATTTTAGATAGGCACGGACAATAAATTCACAACACAACAACCGTTCTATTCATGAAATAAAAAGATTGCATCAAATAATGATAGAATTCCAAATTAAATACTTCTGTCACGATCACTATTACCATCCAGTGCCCAATGATTCCGGTTGAAATAACGTAAAAAGTGTGTGCGCCTCAGTGTTTGTAGGAGGTTTGTTCCATATATCTTGTGCTTTGATTATTAGCGCTTGCTTTTATGACACCGGGATATTGTTTTATCATTCACATTTCGAGTAGAAAGAACTGTTCCAAATTTGAAGCAAATTGATCCAAAACTGTTTCGCCCAGAGCGATTCGAACATTTATTGAAGTATGTCAAGAGTTCAGTGAGAATTGAGTACCCCCTCATCATAAATTATCTGATCTCAAAAAACTACAGCGATAGTTACGTTCACAAAATATTGGTGAACTATAGTGGTACCGATTCTCCATAGTTACGTTACACAATTACAACCTAACCTAACCTCCCCCTATGGCCCGGATACAGTTTTCGGTGACTGTTGTGAACCTGAAGAATCACATCTTATGAACTCGCGTTAGCAATTACCGCGAAGTGTTGAAAAATCGTTTGCTTGTGGTTAATCAGTTTTGGACTAAATTGGTTAGAAATTGTAACAGAACTTTCTAATCGTATTGTGAAGGACACGATACTACTCCGATGTTACAAAAAAAACTAGTAGCTGGATTTTATTCTAACCCGATATCTTATTTTCAACACCAGTCCGACAGTTTAGATAAAACGGAGACTCATAATTCGCCTAGGTATTGGTTCTTATCGGTCGTTCCTGTCCTGGTCGCGAGTTCTCTTTGCTTCCGTTTTTCTTGTTTTAATTCTTTGTAAATGATAGGACAATGCACTAGGCAATTGATCAATGAGGTTCGCGGGTTTTAACCTTAGCTCGGCTATATAGTTTTCTGTGACTATTTACCCATTAGTACGGGTTACGTTTGTCCTAATTCTGGATTATCCTAACCGTAGATAAGCACCGAATGGGTAACTCCGTTGCACACCACGACTACGGGATGAATTTTACCGGACTTTATTAGAACTCCAGAGACTTCTGCCAATCATGCATCTGCTAGCCAGTGTGATTAGCTAGTACAGACCACCACAAAATGAAAACCCAACTGATCTCAAACTCCAGTTAACCTCACATTATTGTAGGTTAACATAATCAACCATTTGTGGACCAACCTAATTGCATTTTTTTCTACTAGTACAGTTTAGCCCAGACGCATAGGTCTCTCAGCACTTGGTGGGGAAAGCACGGTTTGGCGCATAACATGAAATAGGGTATACATGACTGGGCATACAGCACTTGACCTGATATCATGTTACTATATACCACGCAGTGTACGACCAAGTTCCATCAGTAGGTAGAAAGAAGTTCATACGACGGAATATGACTTTGCTCGACAATTCGTCACTTACTTGACCATGTTAATAAGATTTTCCAGTCATAGTGCTGAGGAAGAAAACTATAAATGCTACCTATTTCTTGCCACCTAAATGTGCTTCATTCTTTTGTTATCTAGAATCACTTGGAGAGGATAGAGGAAAAACTGTTCTTGTCTGGTCAAGTCAACACTCGTCATGACATCCGACTCGTATTGTTCTCGCTGCCCTTGGACCATACTAGGTTTTGAACCCCATTCTAACCCGACTGTAGGTCAAATCAAATCTGCCCGCGTAAAGGCCCTTCTCAGATACCATCCAGATAAGAAGAATTCGTATGATTCGGAGGCACCGAGTTGGCCCGACTTGACTGAAGACCAGCGGACTTCCTTTGTAAGTGCGCGGATATATCCATTGTAATATTGTTTTTCAAATTTATTTTAGGTTGAAGTTTCTATGTAAGGCGAGTTAGGCAAACCGCGCTAAAGTCGTCACATGTTAGTGCGATTAATTATCTGGATATCATACGAACCTTTGATACGTCGTGTTTTTGTTGTCCCTCGGATGTAGAAGGTTAGGTTTTCAATCTCAATGTCGCAGCTGAACCGCATTAGGTGGGAAACTGCTCATCATTTTATATGTCTTCAACGTTAACCAATATCACCGGAAACTGTACGATTAGCACGAACAATTACGAACAGACATGGGTCAATTACTTTGCAAATATAATTAAATACAAATTACAATTACTTGCCAAAGTCGTGAAAGTAACTAAATTACAATTACAATTACGCTGAACATTTTGATAGTAACTACATTACAATTATAATTACTTCGACAATATCGAAAGTAATAATACTAAGATTACAATTACTTCGGAAATTTTGAAAGTAACTAATTACAATTACAATTACTTTTGAAAATTTCGAAAATAATTAATTACAATTACAATTACTTCCAAAAATGGGAAAATTTTATCACTAGCTTAGAGTAGATATACTCACGTACTACTCATGACTACGCATTTATTTCTACGAGTTTACGAGACTGACGTCGGAGACTGAAATCAGAGACTTTAGGAATAACCCCGATTGTGTATGTAAAAACGATATTTATAACTCATTTCCAGACCAAGCTGGTGAACGCGGCATATGAGGTTTTACTGGATAGAGATTTGCGTAATGCTTACATGGAAGGTCAGTGGGAACAAGTAGCCATAGTCAAGCAGCAGAAAATTAATGGTAATAGCATATACTACTCATGAATTAGTAATAGTGCGAACGAAAGTATTACCTTAAAGTTGCTTTCTTCAGAATCATTTCGGCGAGATAGTGAAATAGTCGAATTGATTGACTTGACATACGATTCCGACTACGAATATGAAGAGTTCAACCCGAATGTGGAGCCAACCCCATCTGACAAGGAAGAGGAAGACGAGGACAGGAAAAGAAGAAACTTATTAGAAAAAATTATACGTGATAGAGAGAACGAAAATACGAGAAAGGTATCTATAGAAAACGCTGAGCTCAAGAAAATAATAGAGGAGACCAACTTGATTAAGAGAGAATTGGAGAGAAAAGTTATTCAACTCGAAAGGGAAAATAATATTTTTGCTTCTGAAAAATCAAGTTCAGAAAGCCAAATACGAGGACTGACTTGTCAAGTAAATACCCTAAAGGAATCAATGCGAGTAATGGAAATCGAACTTGACACAACAAAGACCGCTTTGAAAAATCTCAGAAACGTTCCCACAACTGTCCAATCCGATTCTGAGATATTGACCGCAGAACTGAAAATGAAGATAACTGGGGTTGACGAACGAGGACAACCAGATACCAGAGAGAAAGAGATGGTAGAGAGGGAGAAGTTACCAGATGAGGAACATGTGATAACCAAAAAAGCCTGCAGTTCACAAGGAGATGGACCTCGAATTCACGCGTCTCCCGACTTGTATCCAAAATCAAATGGTAAGAAGTAATATACATATGTCGTAGATAAAGTCCGAAATCCGTTAAAATTAGAATTTCCCAGTTAGAATTCGAATTATCTGGCCGAGTTGGTTAATTCTAGTTTAAACCAGTTAAAACCCAATTTACCTATACAGAACTATAATTAATTGAAGCCGATTGTTGAAATCAGAAATTGCATTGCCAGTGCAGCAGTGAGAATGCCAGTTCCCTACGTTCTTATAATTTTTTGTTTTCATTCGACGCAATCTCTATGAGAATTTATGTAGGTAATAAGTAACTTTGTCTATGACCCCTTGACCGACTCTGATGACTTAAAAAAACTTTACATCCTGGTTACAAGCATCTGTAAAAAAATACCC
>JAQFYE010003173.1:0-15989 GCA_034694305.1 Protaphorura glebata
CTTCGTTGAAAACTGAGGGAGGAGAGACCATTAACCCGAAAGTCCATTTTTAACCCCTCTAGGCCTTCCGGCCTTAATTTTGAGGAATGAACTACAACATTTTTAGGCTTCCTTTCTGTTGTCTGTTCCGTCCAACTCACATGCGCACGGCCCTAACAAACACGACGAAACAGTTCTCAACCTGCATGGGAATCGTAAGGCAAAGCATGGATCCCTGCAATGCTCTCTGGATTAAAACTTTGAGTACCTTTTCCCTTCATCCAAATTCCCAATAGATTATGGGTTAGGAGTGTATGCTGACTCAGACACGGAGATAGTCCATACAGTATTATTGTTAGAATGCAGCATGAATTTACTTAACTCCTTTCGGCTTCGATTCATAAACATTAATCTGTATGCTAATATGTGGATCTATATTGAAAGTCCAATACATCAAAATTAACTGAATCATGAATGTATGATATTAATCTTCCGCCATCTTTAGATGTATTTGGGTTGTCTGACCTGTGTGCATTATATCCCGCAATATCATATTGATAATCAAAATCACGGTTTAAATTCAATTTAAACTCACTGCATCCAAGAAATATTATTTCATATACTATTAGCATTCCAATGTGCGAATTTGAGCCCTTTCCCAGACTTGTATTTTGGTAACTCCTCGATTGAACTAAACAACGGCCTAACTGTATCAATATATAAATCTTCAGAATTAAAAATTGACGAATTTACGTGACAATTAGTAATGAAATTCAATAACGTGGAATAACAACCTTCACAATTCCATGAATTTCTTTTTTCAAATTTGAGAATGTTTTGTATGAAACTGGTAAACCGTTGACTCCTGAAACCATGTTGATTATCTGTTAGTACTTGGCTGCTTTGGATTTTGTTAACTAATCTCACCTTAATTACTCGTTCAAACACTTGAATATATGAGGACCACTTAGAAATTGGTTTTAAGATTGTTCGGGTCTGATCTCAACCCCTTTTTTTGCACAAATGTAAAATTGTGGCATTTTTGAAATTACGAGGGACAGTGCCGTCTAAAAATGAATGTAAAATTGATCGATAAAGGGACAATACACTTTTCAGAGGTGGCTTTAAGAAATTGCGGTGGGAGGGCGAATCCCCATATTAGTTGAAATTAGTTAGTGCATCACTTATTAGCCCGTGGACGCCAGTCCTGCAAAGGGCTTATAAATTGTCCTGTCCGTCTGTCCGTAACGCGCTCCACTCTGCTGACACTTACGTGCATTCATAACGGCTGTTTTACATTAACAGAACGAACACACTCGGACGCAGTCAGAATACCATATAGCTTAGAGCAATTGTATGGCACAGTTGATGACTGTTATTTGCATTAAGATAGGCAACACGAAGCTACATCAACTCGTCCGTTCGTAGGACTGCAGCGATAGCGAAGCAGAATGGGTAAATATAACATTACGGTCAGAATGCTGTATTTATGAGAGCAACTAAGCTTTATATAGGTCTTAGGTTCGATTGAAACACATAAAGGCGAGCAGGATTAATTTGTCGTTAAAGTTGTTTGGAAGCATCTATCTTACGAATAAACTAAGCCTGACGATTTGAAGTCTGACTAATAAAGTCTCCATGCTTCGAGTATGATGTGATAAGATCCGTAACGTCGGAGAGATATCGCCACCTAATGTTGAAGAGATAGGACGACTTCCGATCACTCAAGTGGAAGCGTCCTATCGTTCATATGCTTCCAGTATGATGTGATAAGATATGTAACGCTGGAGAGATATCGCCACCTAATGTTAAAGAGTTAGGCCTATCTCACTACGTACACAAAGCAGCAATGCTTCCCCCATAACCCAATTACATACGTAACGTTATAGAGATATCGCCACCTAATGTTAAAGAGATAGGCCTATATCATTACGTGCACGAAGCAGCAATTCTTTCCCCATAACCCAATTGCATAGGCCAACTAACGTTAAACTAACGGTAACGTTGGTAACTCGAAGAAACCACCAGATAGCACAGTAACTATCCATTATCATCAAATGGCGGTTCGTTCTCGTCGCCTTTATCATATTTTGACATAGTCAAAGAAATACACTTCATCCAAATGCATAATATTACAACTCCTTATCAATAGTTTAAATATTTTTGTTATCAAATTATTTGAGTTGTACCATTATTGTGAGGTTTCGTTTGTCCCCGAGGCACAAAATCGGGGACGCACAAAGGACAGGCCCAGGTTCTATTCTTAAGTATTTGCATGTACGACTTATCATTCATTGTAATTGAACATTTTTGCCTGTGATAATAATGACAACAGTACTACATTGTAATAAACCAGACTCAGCATCCTCTGCTGCTTTCTTTATGTCCTCTTCAAAATATATCACATAGCGTTCATCTTTATAGACAGTAGCAATACCTACATCCCATATGGTAGTATTACATAACTTACATGGCGGTCCATAAATGTCACTATTTGACAGCGAGTCTACAAGTAGTACACAATCGATAAAATCATGATACAATTTATCACTCGAGCGCCGTGCCGTAACGCGCCACGTTTTCCCGATTTTCGATTTTGATTCCAATTATATTAGAATTTCCATTCCGATTCCGATTCCGATTCTAATTCCGATTTCAACTACAATAATAATTTCGAAATTTTTCGATTCCGATTACCACACCTGACCTTCAAAAACGTCTGACTGGCACTGAATGTAAAAACAAAATATTCCCAAACATTTGACCAACTGGACAACTTTGACTGCAAATTTGCACTATTGGAATCAGAATCGGAATCGTAAAAAATAAATACGAATTTCGATTCCGATTCCGATTATTTTAGAATGCGATTTAGATTTACGATTCCGATTCCGATTATTTCAGAATTTCGATTCCGACTCCGATTATTTTAGAATTTCGATTCCGATTATCTTAAAAATTTCGATTATTTTTTGATTACGATTCCGATTCCGATTACCAGCCCTGGTAAAAACTCAAAAAATGTTGCCACTGCATTCCCAAGTGCTTTCTGAAAAATTTGAGCCTTTATTTAGGCTTTATCTCGGAATTCACTTTACTAATATGAAATTTTTGATTGTTTCCAGTACAATATTAATCCGACAGACCAGGAACTACCATCTTTACGGACCAATTCGAAGTCCCTTGAAAATGAGTCATCGTACCCTCCTTCAAATATATCAGAGATTTCACAGTCAGTGGATAAGATCCCAGTCAGCTCTTTCAAGGGTGTGCTTTCAACAAGAGGTGAGCAGAAATGTTTATTAATGATTCGGAATTTAAAATATTTAGTTGTTCTGAGTCTGAGTCAATGAGTTAAACCTCAATAGTAAGTAAGTAATAATAATTGTAAAATCGTGGGTTACGTTACATCCTTCTCCGAGAAGAACGTACTCATAAAAGCAAAGGTGGAGTTGCGGTTTTTCTTTCCGAATCTTTGACCTATGACAGACTGACTGGTTAAGTGTGTGTCATATTAAGTTTCCAGAGAATTGTAGATAAGCCATTCTACTTATACTTAAATGTATCGGGGAAAAAAGTTAATAAAAAATCAAATCAAATCAAATTAAATCGAGCTAGTAAAAATATAGTAAAAATCCTGGTCAGGCATTCAAACCCCTTTTTATGTAGTACTTCTTTACATTTCTTTTGAAGAGAATATCGAAAAGACTTCTTGGGAGCCCTTGACTACATAGTAACGTATGCCGAGCGTCATTTGGAATGCGCGGAGTTACTTACTTGCAAGGGGAACGTCAGGGCGGGCAGTTTTAGACAAATCCGAAATTCATACCATAGAACTTAGAACCCTGATGTGATTTGTAATCTGGAATGCTATGTCACACGGCGCACTCCTCCTGTGGTTAAGTTCAAATATTGCTGCTGAAATTAATGTCGATCTCGGAGTGTCCGTATGCAGTCAAACAATTCGAAACCACGTCAATGGCCCAATCTATAGACTCGTGACCGGGATGCTGACTTTGACCTGTGACCTCGGGGGTTGATCACAGAAAAAAATGCCACGGGAAAAAGTTGCTTGTCTCACTGAGTGGAACAACTTTTGTAGGGGTCATTTTTAGGTTATGAGGGGACCGAGGGTCGAACTTTGGTGACCTCTGGAGGTCACCAGAGTTGACCTTTCGTGTTGGGACCTGTACAAACATTGTTCAAGGGGTCAAGGACTACAACATGTCCAAAGATGAGCCAATTCTGACGGGATTTTTTGCCGTGCCCTTCCTGTGGTATCCTTTCACTGATCTGTCATGAAAATCGTCATATAATACACGCCAGAAATTTTGAGATCAATTTCAAACTTTTGCTTTAATGACCTGATGAGAATCATTGGTCACATAATTGGACATAATCATATGATCGAACGCTTTACTCAAATCCACAAAAAGCGCTTGAACTTTCCATTTAACTTAACCAGAACTTTCATAAATCTTAAACATAAAAGTGGCTAATGCACCAAAATATCTGAAGAAAAAGATGAAGTGAGATCTTTTCCCCGGAAACCTTGTTGGAGGAATATATATGAGAGGAGTTTCAGAAAGAATGAAAAATTATGTTACCTTATGCCACCTATGTTGACCTTTACTAATTACTTACTGTCTTCATGTTATGGACTACTCGTCAAGGAGAGTGATGGTGTTCACCTAATCGGCCTTTTACCTCATAAAAGTACAATGTATGGTGCGCACTGTCGCAAGGTCGCCAATTTCATCTACGCATTCCGAAATAAATGTGGAAGTTGATTAGCGGACTTTCTCCTCAAAATTCCGACGATCCGGCTCATGAAGCCCAAGGTGTAGAATTTGCAATGAAGAAAACAAAATTTCCCGAACTATCGGACCTACTCTACATATAGTTAAGACCATGCATCAGGCTATTCTTATCAATTCTGACCTTTCGAAAAGGACTTCAGGGGAAAGTGGTATTTAGATTATGATGAAAGGACGTGCAAATTTCTTTTCAGACCCGACCAAAATTATCTTTTAAAACCTGTATGAACAGCTTGAAATTGAAATCTAAATCAGAAAAGTGTACTGAGCTGCAAGTCCAGGGAGACTATATTGAAAAACATTAAATCCGATTCGATTAATTGTACCACGGTAAAACGTTAAAAATAGATTCTCATTCTTTATGAAACTCCTCTCGCAGATAACACCTTTTTTTAATCGTTAAGAGTTTTCGGAGTCAACTATTATAACTTTTTAATGCTGTTAATAATTTCTAAAGTGGAACAACATTTGTATTATTGTAATGAATTACTGCATTTTCTCCAAATGTTGAATGTGATAGAGGTTACAATACTATACATATTTTGAAAGAATAGTATTAAAAACGCACTTATTTATGTTATCAATCCTGGTCATTTGTACGAGACTCATCTGAATGTCTGTATTTGGACAGATTCTTCAATTTCTGCTTTACAACCTCCACTGTGTGGAACAGGTAAACCCCTGTCTATAAAGAGGAGACCAGGCAGGCCAAGGAAAGACGGTGGTTGTTCAATCAAAATTTCGAAGCCTATTCTTAAAGCTAAAAGATTCACCAGGTAAGATTATTGAATTCTTACTTCCTCTGAGCGTCTGGAAATTCTGTTTTTTTCCTACTACAATACTGTCTCCAGTAAAACCAGGGTTCCTACAACCTACAAGAGTCCGAGTACTTTCCTTATTTTCCCCGGCCCCTTGTGGAGAAAGTAAGGAAATGATTTTTGAGGTTTCTTACTGCTTGTGCATACGAGGGCTATCCCGAAAGTAATGCGAAAAAGGTCGACCCTAAATTCCTAAAAATCCAAAAAAAAATCCTGTTCATTCATCAACCGATTATAAGCTTAGGCAGAAATTTTTGTGATTTCTGGCCTTCAGGTTTGAACACAAAATGTTTTTCTAGTTGAGATTTGGATTCTAATCATGGAAAAGACAAGTATTGAGCAGCGTTCTGTCGTATTCTTAAATAAAGAATTGCCAACGGAAATTCACAAAAATTTGGTCACAACATGTAAAAGTAATGCTCTTTTGAAGTTGCAAGTCGACAGTGTTTACCTCTTCTTCAAAGTTGTCAAAAAAATTGGAATACGGGAATAGACCAAGTACACCAAAAAGTCCGATCTCCAACGCAAAAGCAAATTGTGCTCGTGTAAAAAAATTAGTTGACACCGACGAGAGGTTTAAGGTTCGAAATTTAACCATTCGGTTGGGTGTATCGAAAAGTAGTTTGCAAAAAGATTTCACTAAAGAACTTGGACTGAAGAAAATATGTGCCAGATGGGTGTCAAGACTGCTCCGGGTGTACAAAAGGCGAATACAGTTGCAAGTTGTCGAGCTGTGATAAACTTATATAGCCGGAACAAAAAGAAATTTTGACCAGAATTATGAATGTGCATCCGACATAGGGACTAGGGAGGGCACCATGAAATTATCCCGAGTCGATTCAAGAGTCTAATGTTGAAACAAAAGTCATTTGCTCCATAGGAGGTAGAGAATTTATCCACATCCGCGCGAATATTGCGGGTTTAATTTTTTCACGGACTTCGACGTAACTCACCTAATCAACATTTTTCCCCATGAAAATGCAATACATGGTACATATTGCTGGAAATTTCTGGTAAATTTCATTAACGCGTTTCGAAATAAAAAAATGTGGAAGTTGATTTGCGGACTTTTTCCTCCAAATTCCAACAATCCGACTCATGAAACCTAAGTTGCAAAATTTGCACTAAAGGAAATTAAATTTTCCCAACTATCGGGCTTACTCTATATTCATAATCGTGCATCAGGCTATTTTTACCAATTTTTACCTGTATGAAAATACTTCAGGGGAAAGTGGTATTCAGATTATGATGAAATGAATGAGGAGGTGCAAAACTCTCTCCGCACCCGAAATGAATTATTTTTTAAAACGGGTATTTACAGCTTGAAATCGAAATGGTAAAAATGTATTGAACTCCAAAGAGACTATATTGAAAAGCAATAAAATCACTTTGAGGTAAATGTGCTGTACTACGTTGTTAAAATTACTTTCGCATTACTTTAGGGATAGCCCTCGTAGGAGCAAATTGTTTGAGAAAAGTGAAGAAAAATGGAGATACGATTTAAAACTTTTAAATGAATCCACCCAGTAATAGCCATCCCAGATTCCGAAATGCAGATAGCTCAAAACTTACTGCTCGTTCTGGGAATTATCCGTCAGTTAATTAACACTATCAAAGTTAAGTATCTTAAGTAATCTAAGGAATGCGTCCAAATGAAAGAGACTTTTGTTGAACCTTCTAAGAAGAATGTTCAACAAAAGTCTCAAGTCTCTAGTAGGAAGGATTTTTTTTACTACGCAGTAAGGGATTGCCGTTCAGATTTTATCGATCATTTCGAGTCAGTTCGTCTGGATAAATCATGCGGAACAAAAATTCAGAGGAACTCGCAAAACATATTTGCCACTCGTCCGAAAACACGTTCAAATATGATCGGAAAAATACTCTCAAATATTTTTTTAACGAAGGAAATTGTCGAAGCGCAATTTATCGTGTACTACATATGTATGACGAGTGTGGTAGTGCACTTTTAAAAAAAAAACAATTGGCCAATCTCTGCCTGTGGCCACAAAGAAAGTTAGTCGGAATATTGTAACACCCGTTGGAAATCAATTTGGTTATATTACTGAACTGCATGGGCTATGGAGCATTATGACTTTAATAAAGAATTCTCTCTGACTCTGAGTGGTGAAAGCGTTAATTTTGACAACAAATTTGAAATCAGAGATATACCTGAGGTTCTGTATCAAGTTGATCCCCTTTATTGAAAAAAAAATTATTATTTTTTGGCCGGATATGGCAACATTCCATTACGCGAAAAATGTTGCGACATTCCTGTCTCGGAAAAAAGTGCATTTTGTGGGAAAAGTGCCCCAAATGTGCCTAAAGCCCGCCCGATTGAGAAGTTCTGGGCTTTAGTTAAACGCAAATACTCTAAGGTTGAAAAAACACAAAAAACATTGAAATCATTTAAAAGGGTTATTACGCGATAAATCAAAGAAGTCCTTACGATTAAACAGCTATTAATTTCTCATATTTGTTTTTCTTCAATCTTTGGAAATTCGTCACCGTGAACCGTAATTTCCTTGAATACCAACGGGAACAGTTTTCTGATTACGATCTTCTAGTATGTAGTTCCATCCTTCCGTTAAACGGTTAAACTGGATACCGATTTTACAACTTGTGTCACTCACGGGTTACTTCGGTCACTATTATATTATTAATACATGGTTCAACAGTGGCAGATTTCTGGGCACAAATTGTCGAGGAATGAGGGGACGAAGGAAGCGAGAATCAGTTCTGATGTCTTTTAGAAATAATTTTGGGTCCGGAAATCCTGTTGATCTTTGTCAAGTGGGGAATGAATCGCCATCGAGAACTGATGACACGGCGGAATCAGATTCTAGTAGTGCAGCTTCTTCGTTAGAGAAGTTGCATGAAGATTTCGTACTATTTCCGGAACAGTGGTAATCTATTAATCTCACTAACAGAAAATAAGTAGCATTAGATAGCGTATATTGCGTTACGTCACTCACGATGTGAAGCTAAAAGAACAATCTTCCCTTGCTGTACCAACTTTAAATTTTCCAGCACAATTAAACACATTGTGTTGATCTGGGATCTTACCTCTTCAAGATTTAAAACACCGTAAATGACCGATTATATATACGCCTTGGCGTTTAATTAAAATTTGCACTTTTTTACCCCGCGTCTATTTGAGCCCTGGGGCAATGTGAACTTCGCGCTCACATGGGACAACCTATCACGTGATGGCGTTTAATCGAACCCAGGTGTTCCTTGAAGCCCCGGCGTCTAATCGGTCATGTACGTACGGTAGGTAGTTTACAAACACATGACGGCTTAAACTTTAATTGACGGGCACTATATTTACTTCTACTAGGCCGGGCAAAGTTTGTGCATTTTGTAATCTGGGTGAGAGAAGCATGTTAGGTCAAGGAGACATGTTGCGGCTTAAAGTCCCGTTAGGATTTGATCCACCGGCTGTCCAGAAGGTTCTACTCGCGTCGATTTCTAAAACAGAGAAGGATAACTTGAATGATCGCAGCACAAAGACCTCTGCATCGATACGTCGTCTTAAAGGAATTGGGAAAGTGAAGTAAGTCTAATTTGTAATTTGTGAATTATAGGTCATGGCCAACATATCTGACTTGTATTGAAGTCAAAAGAATAGTAAATATTGTCGTAGCAATTGGACCAAATTGGGTTTCTAGTCAATTGACACTACTTCTGGCCTAAGACTGATCATCTGGCGGTATGACCACTGGATGACTAAGTTTTGAAAAACTTAGTAAAATATAAAATGTTGTAAACAAGAAAAGTAGTTTTGAGTCCAACTGTATTATAATATGGACTATGGACTGATGAGATTTCAGAATACGCTTATCATAATATGTAATAATATAAAATATGAATCAACAGACAAATTATGCGTGACAAACATTTATTTGCGTCCAAGTCAGAGTAACAGAGTAACTACGACTAAAGATTTCTCAAGTGCCGGTCAGTTGATCGTTAGAATCCATGGTGGAATCGCGATATACCAGCTTCCACTCTGTAATAAAATAATATGTATTGCAAATCTTAAAGACGTGACAACTCGTTTCCGATAAGGATAACGTACAATGAAAACGTTGATATTTGATCAGGAATTGAAGCCAACCGGACATTGAAGCCAACCGGACAAAGTTTTGAATTCGGATATATGCTGCGTTCTGAACTGATAAAATTTCACGTTAATCGGGATGGTTGGTTGCGAGTCGCACTTGCGACTTAACAAACAAAAATCGAGTTAGGATAATAGTGGTTCTCTTTATTTTGCGACCTCTCCTGCGGAAGCAATTAAATTCAAATCTTTATAACCTCGGGGAGGATTATCGATGAATACATAAAAACCTCTATTGATTAATATTGCGCTATTTTTGCAGACGACTAACTTCGCAAAGTAGTTTGGAGAGTATAAACGAGCCAGTCGATGAAATTATTGGCTATCCTGAAGAGCCCGACATAAACATTTTATTTGATACATCTTCAGGTAAGTAATTATGATTTTTTTTAGTTTGAGGTTAGCACAGAGCACACCAGAAAGACCATCTTGTATCCTCGATATTTCTACTAAAGAATACAATATTATCATATTGTTCTCTCATATTCATATTGGGGAATAATTATCTGGTCACTATTTATACTCAACTTGTCACTAAGATCATACTCATCTCACACTATTCTTCCTCACTAAAAGTCGATTTTTTTTCACTATTTTAAATAAATCGTCACTATTTTTGATTTGTCGTCACATATTCATGTATTCGGTATATATGAACATTGTACAGGGTAATCCAAAAAATGATGGCATATTTTGCCCGCCTGGCATTTGGAAATGAGTTATCGTAAACTCAGCAGATAGGACTCATCTTTTTTTACCATAATTTCAGAGATAGACTCTCGTATGTTAGATAACTATTTGTTTTGCTTTTTTAAAATTTGCACACTTATCGTTATTTTGGGTAAAAATAATAAATTTTCTCATACTTTAAATCGTCTGTACTTCAAAATGAGCCCTGCTAGGTAAACGCCGCCCAATGGAAATAATGTACAAGTTTAGTTAATTGGTGAATGGAAGTCGAAGGTTTGAAGCACAATCTATGGTCTAACGCGAACATGCCAATTGCCATGTTGTATTTCTGTGTTGTGAATTTGACATGTAATCTCATTGATCAATTTGAGCACGACCGAAGAGCGCCAAAAGTAATTGGTTCTCAATACTTTATATATTTTCTCCGGCAATCAAAATATTTCATTACACATCGCGCATATTCCGGATCGATTCATAAAATAGAAAGTGCACAACGCGCGCTGTGGTCACATGACCCCTTTCCGGCAACCATTTGAACGTCTCAAAAGCGCTACGCAGTCAGTTCAGCGTTTCATTAAATGTAGGTGGGGATCTTTAGCACCGTTTTCCCTACAAAAATGCATGTGTATGCCGGTGCCGGTCAAACTTTGAAGCCGACGGAAATGAAACTGTCTATTTCATCCTATGATTATAATGCAAGATATATCTAGCTCGAGACATCGAAAGACGAGGAAAGTCGCTAATCAGTACTACAATTAAATAAGTTTGATTTGCAATTCTAGGTTTCTATTACGTCCATTCTGCTTGTGCTCTGTGGTGCCGAGATGTTACACAAACAGTCGTAGGTGGTTTCGAAAATTTGGAACTTGAGATATTGCGAGCTTCTAAACAGCGATGTAATCATTGCGGCAATTTTGGAGCCGGCTTACTGTGCAAGGGAAATTTATGTGAAGTCACATTACATTTCCCTTGCACAGCAGCTAGCGGAACTTACCAAGAACGAAGTACATATACCACATATTGCACAGCTCATATGGACACCTTGGAGTTGAATGGTAAAAGTTTAACATAAGTAAACGCAGCCAAAATAAGACATTCACTAAATTATGTTTTCATTAGTAGAGATGCTAGCAAACTGCACTGTGTGCAATGCGGCCGGAAACTACTTTTCCATGTTGATGTGCTGTTCTTGTGGTCATCACTATCACAGTGTTTGTATGGCGCTTAATCCTGATCCAAGTATGGGAAGCTTTCTTTGGAATCATGAGGGTGAACACTGGGATCCTGAATTTTTCACTGACTGTTCAAACGAATATTTTGGTTTAAAATTCTGGGAATGATTAATTTGATATACCAGAGAACTCGAGGAAAATCTAAATCTTTAAAAACAATAATTTTGAAATTTTTCTAAATTCTCTATAATGAATTCACCTCTCAACATTGACGAGAAATGAAATATGAAAAATGAAACATGCTTTTTAACCCTTGATTTTTCGACTTTCATGAGGAACTCTCCTCGTGAACGTTTTTGGCCAAAAGATCGGCGAAAAAGAGTACTTCATTTGTGCAGACTAATTTTGACTGAAACCCACTCAGAGGATGCAATTTAAAATAATTGGGTGTTAGTTGGAAAAAGAGTTCGAACATTGCCAACAGTTTTCTGAAATTCTTGAACTGAATAAAAGAACTTAACTTAAGTCCAGGGTCAGGTAGGGTATTGGTATGGCAAAACGTGGTAACATTTTATTAATCTTTTGTGACAATCCATCCCAATGGGTGTACATTAATAGGGTGGTTGAATTCACAAGCATAGTGGAAATAATATTGTAGCTCAGCAGCTAGTGCATTTCGCCGGAAAGGAAAAGACCTGGGTTCGGTCCCCAGCAATGTTAATTTTTTTCCACTATGGGACAAGTGGGACAAGGTGTAAGATATGTGTGATGGAGAAACAAGAGTACATTCTCACACTTTGTCACTTGAATAAGCAATCTATATATCTATCTATATAGCTATCTACCCATGTATGTATCTATCTACCTATCTGTGTCACTCGTCAGAGAAAGTCGCCACGCCAACTAAATTTAATTGTACCCCGTGAAGCCACAAGTACGAGGACAAGGCAGGTCAGGCATGGGATTTTGCCGTTCAAATCGCGAGCCCTCCGCCTCCACTTTTGATCTGTGACCATTAACAACTTTTATTTTGGCGAAACTCGGGGCATCACTCTATACCTCCGTTTGACACATGGGGGTCAGGATAAATAGAAGTTGCCCGTCAGAATGTCCTCAAGGCCCTCAATGTTTGATATGTCGTCCTCGTTGCGGAGGTGGCCACAAACATCTCGAAACTTGTGGCATTCCCACGTCGAACATTGGGAGATCAGCAAATGTCGTGCACTATAGGTAGAACTTGCCGTTCAGATCGATAGGTTTGTTCGTTTGTTTTTTCTTTAACAGTGCTAACCCCTCGCATTCATGCATACATACATCCTTGTAAATAGGTATGTATAAAGTTTCATTCCTATCCGTATTCCTCTCCTTGTTCGGCAAAAAAAAACTTCCTCAAGACTTTCCCTTTTAAGTCGCTGATGAATCAATTTTCGTAGTTGTTGTGAGGAATGCTTTAGAAGACTCAAAGACAAACAAATGGCATCCTGGGAGGTTCTATCATTAAGTTAAGGGAAAGAATAGTCTCGTGCTACAAGGTAAGATGCACTGTTCTGCATACCGGTGATCTTTAACTTGTTTTATAGCCCCACAAACCTCAACACACGAACCTTCCATCACGGTGGCTAGAACTGAACTGAACACGAATTGTCTCAATGTCCAGCCAAATTGAACTTCTTCCAAACGGTCTCACCTAGACATAAGTCAGTGGAGACTTAAGTCATATCAGGAATTATTATTTAGGACTACTGGGTTGGCTGGGTTGATACGATGTATAAAGGAGAGCTAAATTTAACCATAGCGCGGAGAGTTATGGGGCGAAAAATTTGAAACTCGGTACAATTGTTCATGTTATGATTATGAACATGCCAGATTTTTTTTCCAAATTTTATAATTCGAAAGTGAAAGTGAAATATCGACTTGAACGTGAAAAGCGTGTAAGCAATATTTCCAGAGTTTTCATTTCTTTTAGACGTCTATGACGGGGTAAAAATAGTCCGAAAACATTGTTTCCAAAATTACGATTTCCAGGATGACCAACCGTGTTTGAAATTGTCGAAACCAGAAATTGTTTGGACTATTTTCCCGCAAAATAACCTATTCGAACCAGAAATTCCAAATCAGGGCAAATTTTTTTAATCGATAAATTCGGATTATGACGGGTGTGGAGAATTCCCCGATAAAAAATAAAATTGCCTAGTAGTTAAAAGGTAATCCAATACAGGGCGTTTACTATCTCTCAGACTACTTTGAAACTTTGAGCGTCGCTAACTCAACTAAATATTTGTTGACGTCGGTGCACAATTTTTTTTTTAAATTCGAAAAAAGTCAAGTTCAAAATTTCACAAAATCAATAAATTTCGAAATCTTAAAATATTAAAATTTCAAAAAAAAGTTTCAAAGTAGTCTGAGAGATAATAAACACCCTGTATGATTTGGATTAAAAAGTTAAAAGGAAACCCTTGTCCATGGCCTCAAACCAATACGTATGGCCAATCGGACGAGAACTTGTAAATACCATTACAAGAATCATATGGCGGGTCACAAGTGCGAATTCGTCGTGACCCTGGACGTGTCATCGCCTTATCTGCCGAAATGTAAACTGAGATGATTAATTTTTTATCCGAGACTCGGAAAATCTGACTGAATTGGTGTGTCTCAAATTTTGAAAGTTTTCCAACCAGCTCATCACGGTCTCTAAATATTGAGTCTGAGTGTCGTTCCACTTTTCATGTTGCCGCCGCGAGTCAAAATTAACGTGGTTCAGTCTATTGGCTATGCGTTAATATAATTACTTGAAAGAAATGTCGCTGAAATGTACCCAGGGGGGACCAGCTAAGTTTTTACTCACCATAATGCTGTGTCCTCAGAAATATCTCAGAAGAACACCGTGTACACGGTCAAATGAAAAGTTAAAACCGGAATATGACTTACCGCGAGGGGGTAAGACCTATGAAAGCCCATCAGAAAAAAATTAGGTCGAATTTTTTATATTTGGCTTGTTGAAACTGAAGTTTAATGCCAATGGATTGATGACTTTGGATAGGGTTTGGAAACTCCCTTCTGAGGAATCAAAAACAGTTCCCCCACACGGGGTAGAAATGTTTAAAATTCATGGAAATGAGGTAATATAACGTTCGAGAGGACGGACTACATGTTGAGCAAAGAAAAGAAAATCGTTGTCACAAATTGAAATTTTGTTTCAATAAATAAAGTGTCCTTTATACATCGTACCAACCCTGTAATCCCTGACAAACAGATTCGCGTGGTTGATTTCCAGTCCCTTGAACGACGAAAACATTTCTCTGAACTCAGAACTCGAATTCTTAGATAATACGCAAGTTGTTAGTGGTCACTTGGGGCACGATACATCAAGAATTCGGGGCAATAATCGAGCTGAATAACAAAATCCCATGCCTGACCTCCTTTGTCTGTTCAACTCTCCCTGCTAAGCTTAAATCATAAAAAGACAGCAGTTCAGCCGTGGAAAGACGGATTGAGAATTTGGTTGACCAACAAACGTCTGAATGATTATGTTTTCCTTTCTGGTATGTTTAGATGTGAATTATTCGCCTATTATTACTATTATTATGGTGTCTTGTGTCTTCTGACTCTCTATAAATGAAAAGAGGGATTTGTTGTCATTCTTGTTATCAAGCATGGTCCCCTTGTTTCCAACAGTTCATTCTTAAAAAACAACAAAAACCTTCATCTATCTAAATCTTGACTCTTCCACACGGGGGGATTCTTTTTGACACCTACTAATGGATTCTTCTGAAGTAGTCACCAACGTTTCTTGAGTGAACTCTGAGTTACAGACTGATCTGTTTTTCAAAGAAATAATCCTGGAATTTTAGAACGAAATATTATTTTCTATGGTGAAGAATTCAAATTCCCAGCGCCTACCCTTAATGTTATCTTGTATTATTGTAAGAAAAACCAAAAAGTAACTATTGTAAAGCCAGGGAAAATCATTCATTAACATTCCGTATTGAAAGCAGTTTTTTTTTATAAATTCATATTTATTGGCTAAAGGTAACGCCATCTGATGAAGTCATGTCAAGTAATTTAGCCAAGTCGGGCATCCTTAGAGGCCTAGATTCTTAGGTCCTAGGATGCGTCGGGTAAAAGACGTTAATAAAAATCAAATCAAATCAAATTAGAGTTAAATATGTACACGCAAGTTTAGAATAAGTCAGTTAAGGTTTTAAATTGGATTATTATTTTATGTACGAAATTCAAGCCTGGTAAAGGTAAGGTTACAAATACACATTATATGTCAGTCGTCAGTGTTAATGTATAATTATTAGCATGTCCATTGTAGCATGATGGTATGGTTGGCCCATTCTGTCTCGCTGTGCTGGGGTTCGATTCCTCGGACTTGCACTCCCGGTGGTTG
>JAQFYE010003174.1:0-15988 GCA_034694305.1 Protaphorura glebata
GCACAAACCCTGCATTGAATACCCGATGAATGTGGGTGCCCATCCTTTGGTCAGTCCTTTCGACCCTTCCTCAGCGACTGTGACCTATGAAAAGTAAATTGAATTAATGACAATTTTATCTCAATATTTCTGAGAGAAAACGGTTCCAAAAATAGGGTCCCAGCCCAGTTCACTGCCTTCTTCAGATTTTACCGCAATCACTCCAGAAATGACTCGAAACCGCTATCCACCGTATTCTTAGAATTTAATGAAACATTTAAACTGAGTATCGAGAATTATCTTTCATTTTCTACAAAGTATATATGAAAACATTTTTGTCCTCAATTAAACCAAGTGCAGTTAATTCACACACCCTGAATCCAGTCGCAATGGATTTGTATTTCTCCGGATTGACTTGAATACGACATTTGACAAGATCCAATGGGACAATTCCAGTGTGCGTGAAACCACAAGAAATAGCTCCTCCGAAACCACAGAGAGCAAAGAATTTCATTGAACCGATTTCACAGGAATATTCTGAAATTTTATAAAATACATATCATTGAAACATCTTAATGTTTTACAAGAAGAAAGAGAATTAGATGATTTTATTACGTTCAGTTGCAGCGGCCATTGCAATATTCCTTGTCGGGCAAAGGGTTGATTTCGCCATCACTGACTCTCCCTCGTGACATCGCACACTTTGAAATGGACTTGCGAAAGGATTCGTCTTTGCCAACTCAAGGAGTGAATCAATCATTGTATTGCTGATTTCTGAAACGGATTTATCACACTTTGAAGGAATAAAAGAAATTAAGGAAAAATCGAAAAGAACTAAGTCTAGGATGGGCTTATGCTTGCTTGCGTCAAGTTTGCGAATGAAAGTCAGCAGAAAAGCACAGTCAAAAAACGTGACCGTGTAGTTTCTATTTTTAGATGAATACATCTCGCCCTATTTCCAGTTACTAAGAGACAAAAGTTGTTCCTTTAAATAGGTGTACCACGTGCGCAAATCTTGGTTTGCCCGACTCCGAATGCGAAAACATATTTTTACTTTTGCACTTCGCATTTCGTATGTAAATGCATTCGAAGATTGTAACACGAAAATACCTCTTTCTCATTTCGTTTCTAAAATTATGATAATCCATGTTCTGCTGAACCATTACATTTACTTGAGCCCGTAATACGGTGGATGACTTAAGGTTAAATTTTACCGATTCTATATCATTTCGATTTGAAACTAAAAATGGACAAGAACAATTAAACTCCCAGGAGTCATTAAATAAAATTCTGCGTTTAGATGAATCATTCAAGCAAAAAATTTCTTGAGAAAGGACTAACGAGTGAGGTTGGATATTCAAACATGTTTTTTAAGGTAGACAATATACGGTGCAGCCTAGTTAGTGGAAATGAACTAGTTTTCAAAGGTATATGAATCTTTTGAATAATGTAGATACATCATAACTTCCCTGTTAACCCTTAACAACTCGCGGTCAGCGCGCGTGCCGTACTTCAGACTTGGATTTAAACGGTTAAACGGATTTAAACGGATTTAAACGGATTTAAACAGATTTAAACGGATTTAAACAGATTTAAACGGCAAACTATTGATTAGATTTTGAAATACTCGCAATATATAATTTTGAATATTTTCTATTTTCGGAATCATGCATTAACATTCTTAAAATCAATTAGTTTATCCCGGGAACCCGTAAATATTGAGCTGAATTAAAGCAAATCGCCATAAATATTGGCACATTCTATTTAACAAAAAATCGGAAAGACCTTTTAATGAAGAAAGACTTTTTTTATTGACGCATTGCTTAAAGTGTTTCACAAGCACCTAAAATAAAGGTGTACGACTGCACTCATTATTCAAACTTGAAATAAGTCTTGGCATACATACATAATTTACCACTCGTATTGATATTATAAGGAAATATCAACTGCGAATGTGAATTGACGTACTGCCCAAGGAGTTTCAGAATGACCCGTATCGTTCTTAAAGTAACACCATATTATAATACAGGATAAAATAAATGACCGTAGTATTGTAGATCTAACTAGACCGGTCCGATCAAACAACGACCTCAGGTGAAAGCTCACACACAAACCACAGTTTATTAATGGAGATATGCACTACTGAATGGTGAGATAGTAAAAGCTATACTAATTAACTTACGGAACTATTTCTCCTGCAAATGGAATAAGATTGTTCTTCAAAACTGAACAAACTTATTGGATTAGTCGAGTCACGAGGAAGGTGAAAGTTGAATCTGATTCCTTTCTACTTTCACAAATTCCACATGTCCTTTCTCCATGAATTCCTACGCAGACATGCGTACGTTATGCTTTCTACACTCTTCGGTTGACTCAATGAGTGATCGCACTTTCACAATGATCCACCAGAAAATACGACACGGTTTATGCAAGAAAATTATGAACCAATACGATTAAATTTTGAAGGAGTAAGCAAATACTACAAAATGGCTGTTTATGTATTTCATATGTTATTTCTTCCACACTTCAACAATTTCTTTCAAAATGAAAAAATTATTTTGATGAAACAAGGACTTCTCACAGCATTTTTTGTAACTAGTTTTCTAAACATTTGCCTTAGTGTACTATCGATTGTAGTTTTTCTAGGACTTCCTAGAAAAAGATCCATGTGTGTTCAACGTTGAACATTCAATATATTTTAAATAAGATTAATTACGGTTCACAAGAAAACAAATAAACTGACCCTCGATTTCCTAATTCAACTTTTAATAGAATTCGACCCAGGACATTCTACGACTTATTGTTTCATGGCTTAGAACTACACTACTACTCAAAAAAATTGTTAGGACAAGGATGAAGGACGCATAGTACAAAGTAATGAGTTCGGAAGAGGTTAAAATTATAATTGTCGTTAATCAGGTTAGTTGGTCGTTGATAATTAAAAAGCACAATTACGTCAATTATTACAACTCTCACATTGTCTATTAATTTTCTTAACTTGACCAAAAATTCTAACTAGGTATATGTTTTCATTGAAATCTTAGTTTATTTAGAACTTGCAAAGCCAGAAATTATAGACAGTCACGAAGAGGAGAAGGATACTCGTGTAGATACAGATTCGACAACGCACTTAGTAAATAAACATGTTATCACTCACATTCAAAGAAAAAATTTCAAATAACCCGGAATTGAATTGTTGAGGCATTTTTTGGATCAATTTTGTAAATAAGCTAAAAAGTAATATTAGAAGTGCGTGTTGGTTGTTCGTACAACACATTCAGATGGATTTACTTGGGCTCAACGGTTTTCTCTTTGTCCACGGATCTTTTTTGTCTTGGGAAGAAACCTTGCTGTCTCTAGAACGTTACAACATATAATTAATATTTTTAAAACATCAAATTTTAAATCCAATGCTTTATTTTAACGTACAAACGGTCCTCGGATTGAACTCCTGGCCTGTAAAGCTTCCCATAAACGAGCCTCCGCTAAAATGTCCCTTGCCACATCATCAATCGTGTCATCAGAATTGTCCCGATCATACTCATAGTCTTTGTTTGGAACTGACGAGTCACTTCGTTTTTTACCGCAACCTTATTTAAATCAGAATATTAGTTTTCATACTTCTGTCAGTAAAACTTTGTTAAATTTCAAGTTGATGTTTCGCACCTGTGAAAGCATTACAGAAAGTTCTTTTACTCGGTCTCGGTTTTTGATCCGCAGATGATGACGGTTGCTGTTGTTGGTCTTGTTCATTACCACCCATGGCCACCAAACTCTACAAATTCAGTTAGAAATAGTCAGATGTCATTTCAAAGTCAGTTTCACTTAACGTGTCATTGGAAAGTAAAGTCAAATTGTAAACTAATTCAATTACTTTCTACGAATCTAAAATACAGACATTGGTACTGGTAACGAAAAGCGGTCTTAATAATTTGACGACGATTTTGACATTTTGATTTTGTTTCATCTTCAAATAGTTTCCGGAGTTCTGCAAATACGTATGTCACTTATGTCAATTTCTAGTTCCCAAGGACTGGGAATTGACCGCATCTAGGCTTTCATTTGCAGTTGATGCGTCTCAAAATTGTAATTTTAATCGTAACCACAGGTATTACCACTTTGGCAATGCATTTGTTTTTAGGCCCAAGTTAAGCATTTGGAAACGAATGGTTAACTTCCACGGCGACACTCTTCCAAGGTAACCTCACCTTAAATATCAATTTAAAAATTTAAAATACTGACCTTAGAGTGACAAAACAGTTATTTTTAAATCTGATTTCATTTAATTGGATTTTAATTACGAGATTAGTGCCCATATAGCTTGTAAGGTTCTTTGAAGTAGACAAGCAAGTTTCTGCACTGCATTGAAATGGTAAGTCTAAATGTTAGGGTCTAATATGACAGCCCTAACCTGTGACTAACATTTTCTAACCACAAAAGAACAAAGCAGAAATGACTTTTCTGAAATTGAATTACGTAGGAAAGTCGTGAATAAAATACTCCCTCTTGTTTTTATCGTCACGCAGAACGAATATTTGTAGAACGTAACAAACAGTGGAACATTTCGATTTGCTTAATTAAAAACTTCCTGGACACGATCATTTAATCAAGGGTGCCGTGGGAGGGTTTTCATATATTTTGACTGACAGGTGTACCAAATGACATTTAGATACCAGATACTGCAGTTTCTCATACAAAGTTGACAGTCGGGAGAGTTCAGACTAGAAATCGGAAAGCTAATCGGAGTTGTACATAGAGAAAGGGAATACTAATCAAAGGAGAGTGAAATTAATTATAATGCTTGTGACTGTTTACCGAAGACAGATTTGGATAAAAACTGCAAATCGTGGGTGTTATTGGCTGTTAGAACAAAATGAAATATTTTCAATAGAACGTATTCGGCTGGTTTATCTCCGACTCACTCTGAATACGTAGAAAGAATGCGTTTCATTCTTTCAAATGTCAGATATTACATTCTGAACTTCTGCGTCCAATGTTCTATGTTGAATATGCTATTTGTAAAAATGCACTGAATTCTACAATGGACTATCCAAGATCTCTATCTGTGACTGCGACTTATCAAAATCTGGTTCCGATGTTTTGTATAATGAATGAATAGTGTACTGTAATTCTATATTGTAGTTGGATAATAATGGGAAATGAAATTGTACATAATGTTTTCCAGACTTTCAAGTTATCGTAAAATGTTGAAAGAGTCGCAGAGAGTTTACATCCCCATTTATGTGTAATCTGTGGAATCCACTTGTAAATTTTTATGGGACATTCGCCCCAATGAATTTTATTGTTCCATATGAGATATTCAAATTATCTTGTTCACGCGTAAAATAACGGAACCGAATCCACAAAACGAAGTTAAGTCGTCGAACTCAATCTTTGAAAGAACAAGAATTGAATACGGCGGTTTCTCCACCCTCGCCAATATTAAACCAAGCAACCCGCTTATTACCATATCTGCGTTGTGCTCAGTCGCGCGTTTAGAATTTTATTCGTTTTCTTCATAACGCTTAAGGTTGCTATAAAAAAGTGAACTAAGCTTTCGAAACTGCTTGATGGAAGTAATATCGTTTATGGTTTCCTTAAATAAGTTTAAAGAGAAAATAAAGGTGATCGTTGCATGAATGAATAACCCTCATTTCGTATTCAAAAACTCAGAAGGCAATACAAATGCAACATAAGGTCTTCATGCGAGGATCAAATAATGCAGTCTAAACCTCCGTTCATAAATTATTTAGTGCATAAGGATTCTTCCTAGGCAAGAAGATAAACATGTACAAACTGCATGGTGAAAGTCCCAAACTTTCACCACGTCATGTACTGTCGTTTTACACGTTAAGTCTGGAGTAAGTATTTGGTTTGGTTTAACTTGTAGTAAGTGCGTCGTCAAAAAAATCAACAATAGGCAGGGAAGACTCAACAGAATTTTATATGACATCATTTCCTTGGAATATTATTAAATTTCAGGGAAGTTGGCACACTTTTCCAAGGTTCTACAATGGTACTCAATTACAGGCAACCTTGTCTTAGATTGATGTTTCATCATTCACCCTGATGGGGTAATTTAGACAAAAAAACTTTTTGAATTTCTTATCCATGACTTTCCCCAGCGAATTCGGAGTTTTTGAATTTGCTAGTACATACTTCTGAATTCCGGTTCTGTTCATTATGAAAGTTTACAAAAGAAAAAGAATTTGGTGTTGATAATAAATCTTTGTGTGAGAAATTTAGATCAATCAATGGACGCGGCGGTATGAATTCAAAGAAAGAAATGGAGTCGGATGATCCGAGTGGGCTTTAAATAATTCTGGCACTTTTCCCTTTATTTCTCTGGATAAAATTTTCAAAAAGCCAAGTTTTCCTAGGAAATGGACTTGGATTTACTCAAAATAGACAAATTATACGGATGAGATTTATAAAATTATGAAGGACTCACTCTTTTCTTGAGAGGTGTTGTTCCACAAGCAACCAGCGTGATGCCGATCAGGAAGACAACGAAGACACATAAAGCAAATGTCCTCTGACTCCGCATTATGTTCATTTCCTTCCCGGAATTATGTTACAAGTTCTGTGGAAAAAAAAATCATTGAACCTAATGTACAAGTCATTATTTGTATCTTTTTGTCATCGTAATCGGGATGGGAATCCTGGAGTGCTTTCAACTTAGAAAGTATGACCCTCGTCGAGAGACAATTGTCAAAACTAACCACCTCAATTTATTAATATGTCACGACATCGTATAAACTTCCAGCATCGCCCACCTTTCTTGCGGAGGCGTTCCACCAACGTTACGAAAGAATTGAGTTCAAAATAAAACGAGGCGTCTAATAACTTCCGTCATATCATTATGCTTTCATCTAAAGTGCTAATTTTAGGTTTGCATTCCAATGAAACGAATAATTCCAGGTTTTCACTAAAAGCATAATTAATTAAACTGCTATCCAGTACTTCCAAGGAACACTTAGAACTTAGAAATATTAGTATTCAACTCATTTATAAAGTTGGAGACTATCAGGTAAAACTGAATAGTACATTTTGTAGAGAATTTAATCATCTGGAAACTATGTTAATGTTCAAGCTATAGAGAGAAATTGTAAGGTACATATATAGGGGTATTAAAACTGATTTTTCTTATTTTGCTAGAAATTTTTCTCACAGGGACTTACGTTTACGATAGTGCTAAATTAGTAATATCCTGGATCTTATTCTCTACAAAATGTATATCCCTCTGTTCAATCTTAACTTTAACCGGCCGGGTGGCTCAAAAAAAGCCGGCCGGGGTGGTTCAGAAATCATTCGATCCTATTGATTCCCAGTATGACAGTATAACGGCGTCGCGAACCGCGTGCCTTCTGTTAAAATGCTCGAGTTTAAGTTAATTTATATTGATAATTTATACCGGGGCCCAACGAAAGCCACAGTTTCTTTTCACGTAACCAGAATGGAATTTCTAGAATTTATGCGCATTACTGATACACCTTAACAAATAGTCTACTTGTTAAATGAATAAGCAAACTCATAGTTCAGCCTCAGCTTAATAATGAAGTCTTGTCTGCAGGTGTAGTTTTAAACCACACATTCCAAGTATATCTAGATTAAGAATTGAAGTCATTAATATTTCTACTTGATGTTACATGGAAGATTTTTCCCTAACCTGGTTCAATAAATTGTAATATAGACACAAAAGAGTAATTTCAGTTCAGTTTGTATACACAAATGGAGGAGAATTATCTGGAACAGATACATTACCTAGATTCCTTTACCGGAAGAGCAATGCTCTTTGTCCTCGTTCAAGCATAGTTTCAAACCAAAGACTAACTTCCGTACCGGCCTTGTTGCTAAAATACTTCTTTGCACCTTACGTTAAAAGATACACTATAGAGTAGCTCATAGAAATTTATGCAAGGTGGCTTTGCCTCATTATTTTCGGAATTGTGATAATCTTATGTTGTTACCTTCGATGATATGAAATTCTTGGACTATGGTTTCATTCTGGTACGCGCTGTATACCGTTCTTAGCATTAAAACCTATTTAGCAGTAGTGAATTTAATGTAAGGTCATCTTAATCTGTTTCTAAGAAATGACGTTTTCCGAAACTGTCAATGTGTGGGTGTTCTTGAAATATTCCGAATTAAATACTGGGAACGGTGAAATTTTGGAGAAAGTCGTCCGACTTTCACCTTTCACTTTTCCGAATGTCGCCATTTCTTTGGACAATCAGGGGTAAAGAGTGGAAAAAGGTCACACATATTTTATTGTTCTTTTTTAGTTGGCTATAGCCTATTTGAGTTTATAGCATTGGTATGGTAAAAGTGTGAGTTGGCGTTGTAGTCTTTAGATCTTATTATTAGGCTGAGTTACGAGCGATGGGGTTTCGGGGACACCTGTCGCTTCACCAAGTCAGAACTCAAACACTCAAAGCCGTCCTAATGAGAGTCTTAAGTTCCCCCGAAACAGAGAAGAAAACCGGAAAAAAAGAAAAAAGCTCCGGGTCATTAAGTCCTTCCGCAAAAACTCCAACTGTTACAACCTCGTCGTGTCCGCCACCCGCAGTTAGTCATGGGAGTGTGATCTGTCGTTTCAATGGATTTGGACAATGGCACTGTAATTGTCAGTTCGGATGGGATCGTTAATGCTAATGAATAAAAATCAGACCAGTGTACTTTGGATTTTCTCCATTTCGTCCGATCACGCTATTCACTTTTCATTCTTTCCACACATTTCCTGTTTTCTTTTATGTACTTTACTTTTTACGCCCCCCTCTTTAGTACCATTTTGCTTTCACTTTTGACTTTGACTACAGACCAGGCAAGTACGGTAGAAAGATTTAAGAATTCAAAATTTTTAAGCATGTCCTGCATAACCACATGCAAGACTGATTTGTCTGCCCATTGAATGCTTAATCCTGGCAGAAATTTTTTGACATGCCATTTCGGTTTCGGCTATACATTTCGGTAATATTCACACAAGTGTCAGTGTAGGAACTAGAAGGTAATTTTATGTGGAAACGGAAGCGAGACACATGAAATGACTAGTTGGGAACATTTCCCCGAAATCTTAGTTATATGTGAAAATTGGTTCTCCTATGAGATAATCCATTTATTTCAATCAAATAATGCCGTAAAGCTAGACTCAAAAACAACCAGAAGTCTCAATTCGAATTCTTATCTCCTCTGTCCTCTCCTTTACTTAATTAGAGATAGTGTGTGAAGTAATTCCGAAAACAAATGGTCAACTTTGTGCATTCTCTAGAATACAGTCTGTACAGTACAGTATTGCGTGATTTGCTACTTGGATTTTGTTCACGACGCAATTGTCACATTGAATCATCAGCGGGTGCTATTAACTTCGATGATAGTTTTGTCAATAGTTTTCGTGGGTTCCTGAACTTTTAGCGGTGTAATATGTAATCGAGATACATGAATCGACATGATTATTCGCAAAATAAGTCAAATTGCATAAAAATTATAACCTGATTATTTTATTACTGTATTGCTTTACCCAGATTTCTAGTTAGTCCCCATTCAGTTGTTAATGAAGTGTCTCTGGAAAGTAAGACAATCATTGCGCGAACCAAGTATTGGTTACTGCATTTCCGAACGAGCACAACCACACGGACAAAGATTCTACCAAGTCAGACGACCTTTCTTATTTCTAAGGACTTAATACAAGGGAATGAAATTATTTTGAGGAACTGAGGAAAAACTGTTCCCAATCTTGCTTTTCAGTTTCAAATCTTAAATTATCTAAACTTCTCAGTAAGAGAGAATAATTCTTCCAGTCTGGATAAATATTTATACACTTATCCTGGCATTAGAAAACTTTCTCCGAAGTGAAAGCCGGTGAAAGCAATAAAATCAGCAATCGAATGTCGAGTTTAAACCGACTTACCTTAATTTATGACGTAGAGGTAACGACTTTTCAAATGGGAATGCCAGATATCCAAATTTTGACTCACAGTCGTTGAGAACTAATAACGTAATTACGGAGGGTGAGGGTGCAAATTACAAGGGTTAAAAGAGTTGTAATTGTCTTGTACTTGTAGTAAAGTTTAAACTCTTGGCGTTGGTGTGATTGTGTGGTGCCGTGAAGAAGTCCCAGGGTGTTTTATAGACGGTCGGTCAGCTACCAAGTCTGACGCAGAGAATTTTGGTTTAGACCGGAGAAGTAGAAGTACTAGTTTCTAGTTACTACTAGTTTTGGGCTCAAAAACCTAAAACCCCCCAAACAAGTGAAGGTCGTAAATTTGGATTTTGGTTTGGATATAGAAGCGGTCCTTGGAGTGGGCCAAGTGGGCCTGAAACCTGTACGAGATTTTTCAGTATTTATTTAACCTACATCTTATTTTTGTAGTCAAATCAAATATAATTTGTGTAGTCTTTAACAAAATATGTGGAAGTTCTTGCCGCGATAGATATGAAAAAGTAAAATCTAAACAGAAACCGCGATAATTCAATGTCCGTAAGGTTTCGTTTTGTTTTAAGCATCTAAACACAACCAACCACACTCATGCTTCTTGGCCCTTTCTCAAAATATTCATAAAACAGCCCTGTTTTGGGTTGTTGAGTTAGGGAGGGACTAAAAAGCACCCGAGTGGGTGACTCCAATGATGTCCCATGTCACATCAAATGCTCAAGGGTGGGCTGCTGTGGCTGTCAACTGAACAACTATTAGTTTTGTGGTTTTCCAGAGGTCCACATAGAAATTAAAGAGCAAAAGCGAAACCAAAGCTCTGCGACGTCCAACAGTGTTCGGCAAAAATTCTCAATCAATTCCTGTGGCGATATAACCAATTATAATCATCGACACTTTCGAATTTGATTCTACGACAACACCAAAATGTGACATGAGATTGTACAATATATTTGCTCTCTCTTCGGTAGCATTGCAGATTAAGCACGACCCCGCGTGTCACTCGGAGTCAGCAACCACTTTCGGTGGTTGGATGGGATGAAAGAACGTTGACTTCAAAGTATGTCATTTGGACTGTTTCAAGGCATTGTGGTCTTGGTTGCTGAATGTTATACTATTAAATGGCTCTGAAAACTATTTACTGTGGTCACGAATTTATTTTTGATTCTCAGAAATTTTGTGCAACATCTTTTGCCATTAAATTCTCAGTAAAAACGAAAACCGACCTGAATAGTAACCGGAATGCCGAAATATTTTCTAGTATGAAATGATGAAGCATTTCACCTGTAAGGTGTAGCCAAATACATTATCATATATTTATTTCATCGTTTTGGTTGTCCGTTCTATTTGTTTGATTCCACTTATTGTAAATTATTTAAGAAACTATAATTGGGCTTGTCCACTCTGTGTCCCCGAATTCGTTCCACAAACCCCATTATTCAATGTTGCACTTTTACGAATCCAGCATTTCTTTTTCGATCGAATTGTTTAGAATTTTCAATACGAACGCACACATTAAAAATCGAATGTCTGAAATCTATGAACAATCATTAACTGTCGCTTTCTAAATTAAGATATTCGATGATAATGGCTAGTTTTTTCTGTGTTAGCTCGTGTCAATTTAAATTTTACTTGGCTGATCATGGCAAACGTTGCTTGCGTACTGATTGTGTATGTGATATAGTCGGATTATTCGTTTCTACTCGTTTTCTTCTATTTAATACTAATTATAATATTTTTATATCAATTGTATTTATCTTGACTACATACTACATGATTTTCTATTGTAACAGATTTCTCCCTATTCTTCTTGTCAGCTCAAAGCTGGGTCCGAATGTTTACAACAGCGAAAACTGAAATTCTTGACAGCAACACAAGAAATTGACTAACTATTTATTCCCGAATTTGTGTGTACGTCATTTGTAGGGAATACAATCCTGGTAGTAGGAAACTCCGATGAATTTTATTCTCCATAAGAGCAATACAGAGACAATTCGAAAGAAGTCAAATTTTGAACACAAGCAGAACCGAATTAGTATTTTCAAAAACAGGACTCGACTAAATACTAATTGTAAGTTCTGCAGCATATAAATTCGTATTGTATTTGTATTTCACCTTAGTCATTTGTTTAGAAAGCAATCTTGTAGCGACTTAACCGGCAATCTTAGTCGCCGATTCGACAATAATGGTGTAACATTAATACGGAATTCTGATCAATAATTTATTGATTTTTTAATTAGTTAATCATTCATTTAATCATTGAACTAGGAACAGAGTTCAAATGCCAATAGTCCACTAATCGTGAGCGAATGCTGAGTTGGAAATTTTAAATAGGATAATTCTATCTGAAACATTGCACCTGGAACCCCTTGTGTATTTTAAAATCCAGATCACACGCATATGGAATCAGCTTCGATAATTGAAAATTGTACTCTTTGTACTGAAAACAAAGTGGGTCGTCATCTAATTAACTTTCTATTTGGCCAAGTCTGTTCCACGTGGACTATGACGGGTTCAGTCAAATCATTCTCCCTAATCTAACACAACCTGGAAGTTTAATATTTATTTTGATATCTGAGCCGTACAAGGAAGCATATTTAAATGATAATGTCGATATGATCTACAGGGTGGTACACAAACACATTACCCAACCTACTCCTTCAACCCAACTGAGAAATAAGTGAGATGTACATCTCGTAGAAGATGTGGGTCATGGAAATCTTGGAAGTTTGTACAAAGTAAAAAAAAATAACCCAGAAGAAATAGGAGAGAGTTGGAATGCCAATACCAATTTTCTCATTAGGAACTAAATTAAATTCTAATATCTCATTTTCTCTAACAATTTCCTTGGTTCGGTTATAGGACTGGTGGTCTGTAGGATCTATACACGAAAAGTTATGGAACACCAAACATATGGTGACGTTGGCAAACTCTTGTCCATCAAAAAAAGTAATAGGAAACTCGTTTCATCCAACCCGCATTTTAAAACATTTCTCATTGCCTTATATATATAGAAGACTGGCTTACTTCCTGTTGCATGTGTTAGATAATTAGCAAGTTAAGTTTAAATTATATGTTTTCAAATCTTTTAATGTGCGTGATAAGACTGGATTGATTCCGTAATTGAACGAGGGAACATAATTAAAAAAACTATACTTCAGATAGTTCTGAGTAAAGAAACTCGTCGGAAAAAGTAAACACATTCAAAATTAATACTCGCCACAACTTCAGCTTTCTCTTTTTCCAAGACTCCAAGAAATTCAAAGACTTAAAATATTAGTGAAGTTACAGGTGGGATTTCAACACGCGAATTTAGCTTCCAACAAAATACCCCTCCCACGACTTACAAATCGTTCGAGTTGTTTCTACCTTGTCGGCCTTTTCCCCACAGACAGTACATTTCTGCAGAATGTTTGATAGCAAACACAGTTTACAACGAGTATTAGATAAATAATGGAAAGCCCGCGGGAATAAAATGACAAGAAAAAGAATTCTGAGTTTTAATCACTACATATGTTCAGGTACGAAAGCGTGGTTCCAGTTGAATATACATTATGAGTATAGCAGCAAGATTTTCGTGGGCGTTAGACCACTAATCTGTAAATTCGTCATTGTTCAAAGTCATTTAATTATATCGTTTCTCCTGGGAATGTTGTTTTAAAATATCAAAATTGAAAGTATCAGTAAAGGAAATAAAGCGATTTTATGTACCGGTGTATCAATAAATTGAGATTGGTGCATCTCAAAAATATGACATTTTGGTTCGTTCAGACTGTAATGATGGTGACGAAGGAATTTGTAGAATCGAGAGTCAATTCATTTCTAAAATGCAGTCGCACCTTTGTTGCAACAGAAAATAAAAGAAGGAACGAAGAAAGTATGGACTCTGACCTCCTTTGTAAAATATCAAATTCAAAATACAAACGTGTCATCTCCAGTGCAGCCGAAAATCGGTTAGTCTAATTCGACTGTACGGACACTCCAATATGCGTGTCGATTATCATTATCTGCTACAGCATAGCTAACCCATGTTTGTACAGAAGTATTATTATTGTAGAGTGTTGACGGGAAGAAGAGTCACGGCGAAAAAAGAAAATAAGGTAACTTTTTCGATAAAGTGACAACGAAAGAGAGTGATTGGCGTTGTTCCAAAATAAAATTCATAGAGTCTGGTTATGGATTACCTCATCAATTGTCAGACTCCAGGAAGTAATAATAAATGTGTTGTAAATGTTCCCTTTCCGTCTTTATTCAATTCCGATAAAAAAACAAGGGCTGGCAGCTCGTACCTCAGACAATCATGACAAAAACCATATTCCTGATTGAACAACTAGCAACCTTACTTAATAATGCGATGACACACAATTCTTTTCACTATTATCGACGACATACTTACTAAACTCTCTTCCCCCTCTGCCTTAACTTTCTCCAACTTTCACTTCGTTCCAGTTTGCAGGATTTTAAGCTTGACCAGAAACCGTAAAAAAATGTAATCTTGTTAATTCGCCTTCAAGCATACTCTACTTTTAAAAATGGTAGATACTGATTTATAATCCTTTACACCGTCTGGTCTATACGACTCATTTTGTACGATTATTTTGCGTATTTTCTTTTGTTAAATAGATAGACCCGAACTTGGGTTTGGGTACGACAGGAATGTTAATTAAGTCTCACAGTTCAATGCACAATTCTTGCATGGAAGAATTTGCATACGAATACCAAAACCGTACAATCCACACATTATAGTACAGCTGAAAACGATGTATACAAGAATATAAGAAATTCATCCTACATCCTATCATATACCAGAAATAATCAGCATTATTAAAGGAAGAAAGGCTGCAAGCATCCTCACTGATTCAATTTAGATAGACATATTTTCAAATCATGAGTTTGTGTCCACACCCATGATTTTTATATTCGAGCAAGAAATAATAATCCTCCCGAGAGTGAATAAAAACTTCAAAGAGCAACAACATATGCTTTAATTCAAATCGAGTTCAACAAAATTGAAGTGAATTGTATATTTTAATTATTTTATTTCCCACTTGTACTCACCCGTCCGTAGGACGGGCTTTCTGCTAGTATTTGCATGAAGTGAAAGCGACTCATCAATCACTCCCACATGACTTATATTCGATACTAAACGTCATCACAAGGTCCTTGTGACCCTAAGGTTCTCTATAGCCAAGTTGACCAGCGGGGGCAACTAAAGCGAAAGCCCTAAGCGGTGTAGTGACCGGATTCTCAAACCATTCTACATATAAGAGAAGAGAAGTTCTGTGCAGAATACCAGTTGAAGCAGCGATCCAAAGATGTAGACGCCATTAATATGACGAGACCGCAAGGGCAACCTTTACCATCACGTTACATGGTTAGAGACAGAATCCGAATTAGAGGCAGCTGATAATGACGTAATCATGGAAATTGGTTAGGTCCGTTAAATTTTAAACATTGTACATAAGGCGCAAGAAGACGAATCACGAGAGTTTGTTTTGTTCGGTTAGGGAAATGGTTTTAGAAAAGCTGATGAATTTGACAATTCACAAGAAAATGAAGAGCGTCATTGTCGTTTATTACAGGCGGTATGCATCGACCTGTAGAATTGATATTTCGAGTTGTAAAGAGACGATTCTGTAGAAACTTAGTCCATAACCATTTGCGAGGGAACTCCCAAGATGCAACTCACAGATTTGAATACAAAAATTCGTACTGGTTTTAAGGCATCCGTGTTTGTGTACGACGGCTACTGTTATACGGCCATAAAAATATAAATACGTTTTTTTTTTAAAATCCAAAGAGATTATGAAAAAAACATAACTGTGCGTATTATGATTTTTTTTATACTCTTATACGTTTAACGGTGTAAAAACATTCCTATTTTTAGGATTTAGACCGGCAATCGGTATTCTTTAAATCCTTGTTCAAATCTAACTTCGTAGTACACAATCACGACACGCGGTCTGCCTCACAATTACATCGAAGTTTTTCCCCGACCTCTGAATCTGGAAAGAAATGTTTTGTGTATCTAGCTACCCATTTATGGACTATGTATTGTTCTGACCCATCTATCAGCAGTAA
>JAQFYE010003175.1:0-15987 GCA_034694305.1 Protaphorura glebata
AAAAATGAATTCTGTGTAGATAAAATGACACTTTTTGGGTGTCCCGGTTTTTGAATTTTCAAAAATGGAAGGCCTACATTCTGGCAAAGCGATTTCAAAACATAATTCATGATGAAAAGTATATTGATTGACAAGGAAATAATCTCTGTACAAATGCTGATTAGACGAATTCGGACAAACATACCCCTCATTTAGGACTTGGGTGATGTAAAAATCTTTCAATTTTTGTGAAGTGGTGCGAAAAAGTTGTGTTTCACTTAAATAACGATGTTTTCTCGAAGGTTCGCCAATATTTATATCTAGACGAGTTACAGTAAACTCCAAATAGAAAATTCCAGTTTTTATCAAAAATAACACAAAGCTTACGTATTCAATCTCTCTACAATTAAAATATTTTTGGATAAATTTTGAAGAGAGGCTTTGGATGTTTATCGTGAAAAAACACGATGCGAAGCCTTACTGAATTTTCTGTCCATTAGCTTTGAGCCGAGTAGGTTCATAGTAATTCCTAAGGCCAAACCGTGGCTTTCTTCTGAATGACTAGATGAGGCCGACACGTAACGTCCGTGGTTATTCAAAGATGAAAAGTTACATTCGTATTATATTTTTGTGAGTCGAATAAGGTATCGATACATTTGTTTCTGGTAGGAGAAAACAGAATTGAATTAATAAGAGTTTATTTTAAACCCCCTAAGTTCGAACCGTAGAGCACCGAGCGGAGATTTATAGAAATTCTGTTTTCAGAGGCACTATTTCGCAATTTCCGAAAAGTAATTTGTATAGTTATTTCTCCGAGAAACGGTGGCGCAAGATTTATATAATTCGAATGAGTCAAATGTCTAACATGTAGATTTAGATTTTTAGTTTTACACAAATTAACTTTACAATAACGTAACAAAATCAATAAAACACCACACGGTTTATCGAAAGTTGGCAGTAGACTTGGCATTGACTTGGCACTAGACTAGTGCACATCAATTGGATATAATTAGTCTTGACTATTATTGTACAGCAGAACAGGGTAGCCCTCGCCGCTTCACCATGTTGAAAGTTTGACTCCTCATCATGGTTTGAGTTTATGCTTTGTGGTAAAGATTTTTTTAAATTGGATATTTTTGAACGATTAGGATTACCTTCCGTAAGCGAATTTATGTGTAAGACATTCTAAACTTGCGTTTAAAAAACACAAGGACAGTCTTGTTAATTAGGTTAATATATAATTTTTTTAAACCATTCGTATCTTTCCGTAGATCCACCTTCCAGAAAATTGTCGAGGTCACAATCCCAATAATCCAGGATAAAACAACATACGAGTTACAATCATGCTGGAACTGGACCACTACTATTTTCGGTTTATACCCAATTGGACATTCAACTTCATAGCCAGTAACAAATCTATATAGTTTATTCTGAATTTAGTTTTAATTTTTTTTTAAAAAAGTCTGTCAAATTCTTAGTTTCTCCTTTGTGTTTTCGTTCTCGACAATCTTGAATTGAAATAAAAACGGTGGTATGATTTCATTTGAGAAGTGGTGAAGTTGGGGACAATTTTTATTTTACAAAATTCATTCACCTTCACATAAGCGATTTTGAATTATCATTTTTCTGTATAGTTTGAGTAGAATTGAATGCAATTATAGCGAAATAATGCACGATGTCCACTATTATCGTAAGTAAGATGGGTATAGTTAGTGTTGATTTCGGGAGTTAACAAATTGTAACCCCAACTGCGGAATAATTACTCCTTCCGTGTTAAACACATAGATAATACACAGCTGGCGTAGAACTATTTAGTAAACGTACAAGTAGATGTGATAAGAATTGCTTGAAAAGAATGAAATCTTCCTTAAAAAAAACTACATAAGTATTTCGGCGGACGTATTGTCCTCGTAAATGTCGGCACTCCTCTGATCACTCAACCAAACAGCCTCCCATTTGCTCTACCTTTTGTTTTTGTCAACATTTATATTTATACAAGGATATTTTTTTCTCCACCATAACATTGTCGTTACAAAGTATTTCCATTCCATGTGTCTTTTTTAAACAGATTGATGCTTTTAACCTGAGCCGCAGTAGCAAGCGTAGCCCTGATTTTCACAGCATGAGAGTTCTTGAGTTCCTCAAAAAAATACAATCATGTTTGTAGAAAAAGAAGTCAGTCATAGTCATAAGGGAGAAAGAAACGTAAAAGTTAAGTTGACGTAACGCTTGGAAAAAAATAAACAAACAATTTGTAACATCCAAGATTGACTTGACTCAGGTAAAAATCAGCTCAAAGGTGACTAAGGTTTCACACATGCTCCACATTTGTACAGGGTGATTCATAGTCAATTCTTTTAGTCACCGAGTTCACACGATACAAATGTGGTCGTTTGGCACAGGTCGTCGCAAATTACAAGGTAAGGTAAGGTACAGTGTAGACGCGACTTAAAACCGTTCGACCTACCAGATGACCGCCTAGGTCACAAGGTCCTGAGAACAGATTCGACTTTACATGTATTAGGCGCCACGCGAATTTTAAACTTAGAAATGGCAAGATCTCCAAATAACCAGAGGTCTCCTGGGTTATTTTTACTTTACTTCACGCTAAATTCTCTACAAATTGAAGAATCTCGTATTTTCTAAACACCTATGCTCTGGGTTCCACGGTTTCTGGAAGACCCTGTAGGTGAATCAAATGGAGACCGGTCTTGTTTGTTCTGTTCTTGGCCATGGCGATGATGCCATGGGAAATTACGATTACCAGATTTTGAGTTGGTGTCGGTATAAAAATTTTGCAAGTCATTTCAGAAAAAAGAAAATCGGGATGTATTTTGTTAAGTCGTTGTTTGTTCATCTAACTTTTTCTCATCAAAAGGGAAATTTTCCCTTAAAACATTAAACCGGGGTTCCAGTTTGTTTCGGTTTGAACAAACGCAACGTGTTTAGAAAAAAAAAATTTGAAAACAATGTAAAGGTAATTTGAAGCAGGGGATTATTGTTTCACCACCGTTCCGTACCTCTGCCCTCAATGTTCTAATAAAATAGTGAACACAGTGGTTAAGAAAAAAAGGAAGTTCACTCATGGGTGTTCGACTAATTACTCATCCTCTTGTCGGTCTCATCCTTTAACAGCGGCATGGCGGCTTCAAAAAAACTTATAAAGGCGTCATCTCATCATCATCATCATCCACTTCAAAAAGGGTGGTTCGGAATTAACAACACCAAACAAAACAAAACATCACCGTCATAATAATATATGACCATTGAAAGGGGAAAATACTCTGCCCAGTCCTCACTTGACCGCAAAGTCATCCTCGTCGTCCCCGTAACACACCAGGGGTTCTTTTCATACCCGAAATTTATGTCTGTTTAAGTTCAGGATTAGCTAATTGCTAACAATAAATGATAACTATTGCGAATCTTTATTTTACAGGGTTAGAACTTTAGAGTACTTCAAGGGAAATAAGTGTCTTTTTTTTATGACATTATGACCTACCCGCCTTATTTTTTACTACCAAAGAACACGACGTTACCAGCTTTGGATTCATCAGTGAACTCAGGTTTTAATTTTGAATAGGCTAATCCGAATCCAAAACGAAATTGGAATTTTTCTAAATACAAGGCACAAGTTAGTAATTTAGTTTGAAATTACACAGTTTCGACCGAAAAGACAATTCCCAGTGGTGCAGACCGAAAGTAATCCAATGCCCAATAGCAATGCCGAACATGTGTTGTCTTCTGGACAACGGCTAGGAAAGGTCAAACAATTGGTTTAAATTTAAACAAACTAATGACGATCCACATTTACGTCTTGGTGACCGAGTCTTCGCTCAAAACTGATTTTTCTAAATTCCACATAATTTTTTGGTCATTTCTTAAAATTCAATTCCATTGAAATCCAAATTTTAAGTATTACTCACTTACTTTGCAAATACTTGCATTCCTCATTAATCATGTGTTGGCCGAGTCTCTTTATTGGATTCTTCCTAGGGGCAGCCTGGATGGTTTATTTGTTGTAATTAATTCGATATTTATTAGTTTTTGAACAAATTAAGAAACTATTTGATGGCTTTAACTAAGTAAAAACATTTTGATCTGATTTCAGTCATGGACCGGGGAACCCTGGCGCTCGAAGATAAGTGATTCATTTACATCGATCGACGGAGCAAATCAAAATTACAATGCACTGGAAACGCGTCCCTTGGGAGCTGCTCGAAGTTAACGACGGAAAATTAATGGAAGCTGATTAAATTCTCAATCTACAAAATGTTTGAGATATTCAAATTTATTATTATTGTCAACTTCCATATGGCTTGACAAAATTGAATAAAATTATGTAAAATTTGAAAAAGGGAGATGCTGAATCACTTCAAATAAAAATTATTTTTTTTGAACGACAGAGGATAATTATGTTAAGTAAATTAGTTAATTTCTCTTACTATGGTCAAGAAGGGATGATCTAACCAGGGAACCACGTCAATTGTCGGATTTTTACTACCTTTTAAAATTTAGTCAAAAAAGTTCCTTAGGATGTGCTCTGACCCTGTGAAAGTTGAGAAATCATGGGTTAAAATGCATGCCAATTTTTCATTGATTTTCGTCTTTGTTGCGGAAAACTTAGTGTAGATTCAATACTGGAAGGTTTTAAACTGAATTATGAAGTAAACCAAATTTTGATATGCTCAATAGTTTGAATTATACTGCTCATAATTTTGTATATATTATTATAATCTAAGTTTTAGTCTTATGCTGCGGGTTAAAACCGTAGAAAGAGGTGGATCACCCTACCAAATCGTCTGCTTCACCCTATGCTGTATCTGAAAAGACGGACGGACGACGGAGGTGAAGAAACCTTTTGAATCTAATCGTAACATGTAGTTTTTTGAGTGATTTTGAATAGAAAGAAGGTTGTAAGAGTCATGTTCACGTTCACATTGGATTATGTTTGAGATGAACCGTGTGGTTAATGGTGATTGTGGTTACACTTGCTCTCATTGTCTTCATTCTATTCTCTACAAGTCAAATAATTGATCTTCTTCATCATCATCCCATCATCCTGGCTATTTACAAAGGCGAACCAATCTCAACTTAACTTAAATAGCGTCATGGACCGCCAGGCCGACCGGATATTAATTCTAACCTGTTGAGTTGTTCAAAATAATTACAACCCCAAAAGCCCCATTCTTTTCAAACAAGAAGTCTGTCATGGAATAACTGGATCAGAGTTGTCGAAGGGTAGCGGAGCCTTACCAACAGAAATGCTCTCTGGGGTCACAGAAGTGTAATCTCAAGTGAGTGAGGCTAATTCAAGTCAAATGTGTCAAAGGATGGCTTATCGTGTATTTCTACGAAGGAGAAAACCCCTAACCCCGCTATGCAGTTCCAGAGTTCAACTCATTTTGACGAATGCAGTACTGCACTATCACCACGCTACATCCAATGTATTTTTAACAATCATTAGGAAACCTCGTGCTACCCGACTTTCCTACCCCATTACGAACGTATACGCCTTACCGATTTATGAAGGTGGGAAAAACCCCTGCGTATTCAAGGTGAAAAACTGGCAGTACATAAAACCGGTCTTAAGAAGACCGAACTTGAGCCCATTTCTGGTAACGTCCTTTTTGAAATGCTTTTAAAGTTGGCCTTCACGGTGGCGGTATTCATATATTTGTATCCTACCTGGCTACAGGTAATACATAAAATGTTTTGGGTTCTCTAATAGGTCTCAAATTAACAATGGCGATGGATGGATGGATAGATAGGATAACCAGGGCTCATTTACAAAATCGTGTTTTTTAATAGCCATGAGAGATTGATACCAGACCGCCGCCCTTGTTCAAAACTCAAAGTAGACGAGCTCAGAGAAATGAACCTTAATCAACCTACACCTGGGAAAAATTTAAACACAAACAAACAACCAAGTGGGAAGTCTGAGAGAAATAATCACCATCAGTCAAACAAAACAAAAAAGATTTTTTTAGAAAAGAAAAACCGCAATTCTCCCATCATCTTTATTTTTCTCTAGCCCTTGCCTTATCGTCACCTCTTTGACGCCAATGCCAAACAGTATGTTAGATTACCCTCATTTTGTTTTTCGTTTTTTCTGAACAAACTGCTAATGATAATGCTCATCTCATTTTTCCAGATCTCATCAACAGGACAAACTGACGGAGTCACTCTCACAAGAATGGTATTTAGGATTTATTCATCATTTTGATTACATAACTGTCGGATTTCATATCTGACAGTAATTCCCTTTCTTCAATGTTGAATATTCTACATTTATTTCAAAATGAACTTACCAGTTTTTCGAACCAAATTATTAATTGATCATTACATTGGTGATCATTGTCAATCTTGCTCGTACTATTTAATTATATTAACCTTGTTTTGCTAAATTTTATTCACATGAAGTCTAATAATGCCAATAATGACTGTGACATATTATTGCACATCACACGTGTTCACTCTACATTAAAATATTGCCCTTGTTCCTAAAAGGTTAGTTGCATGTTGAACTCAGCAACAAATAGGTTGCAAATTGAACCACTTGATCTACATTAAACCAAATTAATCATGTTGCAATCTTGCAAATCCATAAATTAGAATAGCAATTAGCCCACGTGCTCATCAACTGTAAAGACAATGCAATGTCTTAATTCCCCTGTGGCCTGGTCTGTTGTGTTTTTCTTTTTAATTATAATTGATTGAGGAGTCAGTCAGTTATTTAGTATTTAGTCATTAGTTTATAACATTTTTGCAATTATGTACTACATGTGTGAAAAGTGAACATGACATGATTATAATCACATACGTTGTTGTACACAAGTGCGAGTGTTCCATACACAGGACTACACATGTAAATCAGGTCCAATAAATCAAGCGGTGAGCCAAAACGATCTTTCACATTCTAAGCCTACACATACACACATGTGATCTTGAATAGTTATTTTTATTGCTTATATCTCAGTTAGCTATAATATAATGCACTTTGACAAAGGACAATTTTCTTATGTTAATATAAATTCTGTTGGTTCTTATTGTTCAACGATTTCGAGCTCAACCATCCGAGATCCGAGAAGGTGGTTTTTCTTAAGTGATTTTTCTCTCGGCTAAGATTTCTTCCTACTACTCGAGTGACGGGTGAATGTCGCTCAATTTTCAATGAGATTTTAACTTCAGACGCTTACAAAATGATTTTGACATCGGAATAATGTTCCTTGTGAGATTTCATTAAGAAGAAGAGCAGATCTTCCCAACCGAATCCATCATCCTTGTAAATTGTGTAATCCAGTGTAATTTGACATAATGGAAAAGTAAAGCAAAGAAAAAGCGGTGAGATGGAGTCAGATGTTGTGAGATAATGGGGACCAAAAGGATTTCTCCAGTTGTTGGCCCAAGCCTAATGCCAAAAAACTACACTACAAGATGATAATCTACTTTGATAGTTCCCACACACACGCAATGCAAGGAAATAGATGCCTCATAAAGTATGACCCGACCCAAGTCCGAATTCACATCATTACACATTACTTTGGGATCAGATAACTCGTCTCGACCATTTTGGATAAGCTTTGTATGTTCTGTTTATGGTTTTCTGTTATTTCCATGGTCCTTCGAGTCAATAAGCCTTATTATTAGCGTTTATTGGCCACATTTCAGTTTACATGTATGGATAACCTCACTAATTTGACCATTTATAACACGGATTACTCGAGATGAAAATCTCATGTTCCGATTTAACTTCTTACGACGTCGGGTGCCCCAGAATTGGTCTCCTGAATTCCTAAGAATTGTGTCTCGTTCTTTATCTTCTATCTCACCTGGAGATCAAAAATACACGTGCATGTTCCAACTAATCGATTTACATTTGGAAGTCGCTATTTTAAGGCCCAGGGAGCTCGGATGTCATACTAGGATTATGATTATGTCTGATTTCAATCAACGTTTGGATTATCCTTTGAACATTTTGTCACATATAATGTGACCGATACCAGGTATTTGATTATCTAATTTAAATGGTTCGACCGATAATATATTATGATGGTCGCAGAGGTTACAGCTTTTCCCAACTACTAGGGGTACCTTATCGGAAACGGATAAACGGAAAACTTAAACGTTACGCGATAATGTTCATGATCTTGCATTACGACAAAAATCAATTAGTGTGTGTATTTTTAATGCGAAATGCAGAATTCCATGGATGACTTGCTGCGGAGAGAGTATTAAGAAAATGGATTTTCATGATGATCTTGATCTTGATCTGACTTTGGCAAAATACATGTTTTGGTTTTCCCGTGTGGAATTGAGTTGTTAATGGATGAGTGTTGAGTCAGAGGCTGGGAATCTGTGACCAAAAAGTCAATAGCCGTGCACAGCTAATTTACCATGAAACCCTTTCCTTCCATCTATCCATATGGAACAATCCTAATCCTACAGACAAAATCTTTTCCCCAGAAGAAAAAAAAACTGGCGGAAGAAGATGTACAAATTGTGTACCCACACATTCGACTCGTTTATAAATGTTTGTTCGGCGGCTTTTCTTTGTCCCCAAAAAAATACAATTGAAAAGATCGTCCGCACATTTGACACGTATCCTAGCGACTGACTGTGTACCGCTTTACGGTATGGGGTTGTATGTATGGTATGTATCTTTTCTAATTTGTTGCATTATTGTCTTGTTACCATGTGTTTTGAAAAGACGCGAAGGGTCTTCTCGGCTTACCGTCAACTTCAAACATCAAAATTCCACCTGAACTGAAGTCATATGTGCCGTATAAGTATGTTACGGGTAATTTCAACAAATGGCATAGGGAAGTTTGTACCGACTAAATTTAACTAAATTGAGTTCCTATAGGCAAGCATGAATTCTTGGCGGTTTGTGTATCCAATATGTTGTATTATTCCAAGACCTCTTTCCAGTACATCTGAACCATCCCGTCGCATCCGTAAGGACGGGCTTCTTGCTAGTTCAGAGATAAGAGTCTGTAAAGTTGATGCAGTGCGAATTTGAACGGAATAAGTTTATATGGCAATAACAGTTTACTTCAATTTTAGGAATATAATTGACGAATGAAGTGATTTTGGTGAATCTCAATTAAGAATCGATAAACTAGTCAAGTGGTCCGAAAGAGTTGGTGATATGATAAAATAACTCCCAGTTATCTTTTCTTTGTAATTTGTGTGCTCTGCTCACCTTCCACGCCATTCAAGAGCTCATTTACGTCGGCACCATTTGTTCTCCATATAAGGGCAATCCGCGGTCCTTTTGACCACCCCTTCGCCCCCCTCACAAATCTCAACCACCTCCCACAAATCCCTTAATTACCTGTCGTAGGCAACTTACACAAAATATAATTCAGTGATAATCAAAGAAAGCTGTTTCAATAAATAAATAATTTCGAATGAATCATCTTAAATAATAAAACGATCCACATATTTTGAGACTCACTCAGTAAGAATTTTCAAAAAGGATGCAGAAACTGGATTGCTACCAAAGAAATACTTTTTAGTTAGTTACTGATAGTTTGTTTTTGGATATAATTGGAAATTTTGGAATATAGTAGATGGATTTTTTAGGACTAACTTCGCTGTTCAGTATATTATTAATTATAATTGATAAATATAAGTTACAAACTTCCGCGTCATGCTTAATTAAACACTTAAAATAAGGCGTGATTGGGCAAAAGAATGAGATTTTAATTGAGCTTTGAAATGCGCACGAGGAAAGTTAGTTCACTTTACCAACTAATTAACTAGTCTGTCAAAGTTTAATTCTATGTTAGCTACTACATGAATACTAAACTAATGGTTGCTTAGTTTTGCTAGCTCAGAAATTGAGTATCTAGTCAATTAAAAATGATAAGTAAGTTCATGCTAACTAGACTTGACGAAACTAAAATGAGAGTAGTTCCTAATCGCATTGCCATTGCCTTTTTAAATTGTGATGATATTGAAGAAGTACACCGTGAATTATGTGAAACTTCAATTAGCAGATAAATTAGTATGCCATTCTTGACTTACTGTACACAAACTTGTTTTGATATATACTTTCTAGATTGAAGGGCTTAGGGGAACCGATTGAGATTCCTGATTATAATATTTTAATGACATGCAGGTGAGCAAGGCATATTCATTTATCGCAATCAACGCTTACAACTGATCAGAATATTAATTGGAATGAATTTACGTCTTAGTTCATTATAACCAATAGTGAGTGACTACGAATATTAGAACAGCATTTTTAATATTAAGCTGGGAGATTATAACTATTAGATTATAATAGGATATTAATTCATTTTCAAAATTTTTACGTTTGCTGACGCCATCTACTGGATAGAGTAGTACTACGGCGACTAGCGACTTCGGTTTGAGTTTTTTGTAAAATAAGTTTACGATCTCTTAAGACGAGACCCTTAGGTATTTCTGTTATTACTCGCATGGACCTTAAATGGTGTATTCTTTTAGGGTCGGGCCACGACATACATACCAATACGATTACCATTTCGGCTGCCAAAAGCCAAAGGAAAAATTGGGTGGTTAAGAAGGTCGGTCGGTCGGTGTATCGGGCCGATCCTTTTTTCATGATTCTTACAAGAGGAACCGTCACTTTAACGACATAATTTTGAACACTTCTCATTGTCATTAGACGTTTCTCTTCTTGAGAATGTTGTCCATTGACTTGAGGTTCATCATCATAATGTCTTCCCTTCATCTTCATCTTTTTTACGTGTGAAGTGTCATGTCTCATCCACTCCTCCATCCATCTCTCCACTTAACCATCCGCTAGTTGGGAGGTCGTTTTCTTCCAAACGGTAATTAGCACCTGACCAATCTCAAAAACTCCACCTTCTTTTCTCTTCTGCTTCATCTTCATACCCTTTATTATCTCACCTTTTCATTCACTATTCCATTCTTCTTCTTTCTTCGGCATGTCACTTCAACAATCCTCCAATCCTCGTCATCAACAATGAACGAGGGTGACACACAGTCGACTTAACCTTTTATCCTTCTTCCCCGGCGCCTGCTCCTCAATTATTAGTTTCTTGTACGTACCACTACTTAGCACTTTCCAACGACCATTTACAATGTGGACATTCACAGCTAATTTGATTACATTCGTGCAGATTGATTGGAATCATCAAGTAGTTTGTATTGAGATTAGCTACAAATTCTTTGTTAGATAAAACTTTCTATTTCGGCGCCAGGAGTGGATGGTTGGAGCTTGAAGCCAATTCCGCCACCCTAAGCGCGCTCAAAGTTGTGTTTGGAAAAATTCAAAGTTTTGATATTTCTTTAGACAATTTAGTATCTGCGTGGGTTCCATTGACCAGCTGGATAAGTCATCTAAATGTTAAATTAAAATAAAGTTAAGGCATTTGATTTGATGCCCTCTTACGGAAGAAACGGCGTTATCTTTTGTGGCGTCTGCGTCTTGAGGCCTTGTCTTCCTTTTCCCTTAAAAGCTTATTCTTCGTACAAATTCTGATTTTGATCAGGTGGTAAAGTGATTATGAAGAATATTACCGGTTCTTGAGGTTAGTTTGTCTATATCCATCTACCATTTGACCATTGACCTTAAACCTGAAAGAATTAATGTAAATAGTCATAAAATGCTGAAAATGCGGGGATAACAACTTAGTGCGTATTCGCGGTGTTAACTTTCTGTCTTAAGTGTTTTGAGGGAACCATGACTTGAGGCATTGTTACTGTTACCTATAATTACCTTGTTTTTGTCTTCATTTGATTGCTCGTATTTGACAGTCACCGCACGGAGCGTCCATCCGTCCATCCGTCCGTCCACATCAACAGCGGCATTGATTCAACGAGCACGAAAACAATAATTTAATTTTAAGTCGGTCGAATGTAACAGGAACAGCAGGAATAATTTGAGTGAAGTGAACAATTTGGGGCGGTCTGAACATGTACTCACGTACATTTATGCTTAACCATAAGATAATTCCGGTTTGATTGATCTGCTCATCTCTTGATTGTGACGGTGACTCCTCCCTTGAGAGAATAAAAAAAAACAACGTTGGACTTCACCGACTCAACCTCATAATGATAAATTAGAGACAATAAAGAGTGAGAGAGAAGTGATGAGGAATAATAATTAGGAAAGGAGTTTTACGAGTTACGTACATACAAATGGTCAAGGCGAACCGAAAATTAGGCGTACACCTGTGTCCGTAGAGTATGAATTTAAATTCTAAAGGCTTCGCGAATGAAATTTTTTTAAAGGGATGTCCCAAGCTGTGAATGAGAAGAGTTACTACGGGTCTCGAGTCTTAATTGCTCAATTCAAAGTATTAACTCTCCAAGACTTCTTAATCCTAATGTGGGTAATTTGACTTTTGATCTAATAGGAACACTGCATCGGTATATAGTCAAATCCTAATCCTCATTCAACAACCCAACTATGTAAGTGCAAGCTCGAAAGGTCTATTCAACTGGTGTTGTTGTTCACATTTATTTTACATAAGATGTGATCCCTAATTGACTCCAACTCTCCAGTCTTTATAAGTTGGATTAATTTATCCAACCCTGGCCGTTATAACTACCGCACATACGGGATAAATTATGATTTATGAGAGATGATGTGATTTCCCCTTCCCACTCATTCCCCTCATTAGCCCAATTTCCTCCTCCTCCAGATTTTGTCTCAATTATCTTAATGGAGGTGAGACGAGAAAAACATTAAAATTAATCATCACAAAGATGGGACGATAGACACAGTGGTTCATACACGTTCAACATTTGTCCCAACTTTAGTGAATCGTTTGTAGAAAAAAAAAGAAACGAGATGTACATTTTGTAAAAACAGGTATGGCTAGAGATTAGGCCAATTGCACACGTTCTGTACAGAAAAATGTGTGTAAAACAATACTAACCCAACCCAGGTCTTGGATTTTCTTTAAAGATTTTTATAACAAGCTGCGGCATAATAGATTCTAGAAAAAAAAATCAAAAATGCGATACATTTTCAAATTTTATGAACCATGAACCACCTGGTATTAGTATCTTACTAAATATTTAATATTAAATTCTATCTGAAGAATTTGACAAGAATGTGGTCAACAAATGTTGACTACATTTCTGTCGTACTTGTTATGGTGAATGGTGACAAACACTTGCTTCTAGTTTACTACATCAACTTGGAGACGGGCCTGCGTGTTGTATGGTCTGTGTTGTGTTGTGCTGATGATAGTTCGCTAGAAACTAGAAACTTGAAAGTTCTTATACTGTAATAGCTAATAGCTTCACCTAACCTTCGATAGCTCAGTTGGTAGAGCGGAGGACTGTAGTTGTTTCAAGCAGAGATCCTTAGGTCACTGGTTCAAATCCGGTTCGAAGGAAAATATTTTGCAAACTTTAGTCCTTGCAATGCAATGTATCACTCTAAGGTTCTTATTAAATTCTGTACTTTTTGTGTCCATCCAGTTTTACCTGAACAAATAAGTTGTGCGTTATTTTTTGAAAGTTCTAATTTCTAAAAACAAATTTTGTAAAATTTAAACTTTGTACAAATTTGTACAAATTTTGTATAGAATTTTATAACATGGTATGAATTAGATGAAACAAAATATAATTATTAAGTTGTAATAATCCTCAAAACATGCCAAACTAAACACACAATTAAAAAATTATATGGATTATATATTCAAACATAAAAATTGTTATATACTTAAAATAAGTTACATGGTTATGTACAGTTTGCGCATAGGCCGTCTCAAGCTTGGGATTTGATCCCTTTGGAAGACAAAGTGTTGTGGCTACTCAATTAGCGCTGCTCCATTGAAGTTTTTCCATAATACTAGGGTTACCATTCCCAACGTAAACCTTTGACCCGGCGGCATATGCGACATAACATGAGTCTTTTATTAAATTTCTTTCAGTCATTTTACTCCTTAAAAGAGATTGAATTAAAAGTGGAATGAGATCAAATTAATGAGAAATTACTTCCAGACAGATCCAATTCAAAGTGTTTCTGTACGATTTGAAGATTGAAATTAATTAATCATGAGTCGGAGCAAGGTATTTTAATGACACTGATTGAATGGAGTGAGCGGTAGTGCATAACAGTGACTTGGCGTCAGACAGAAGGAATGGAATTGGGAAGAATTAATTGGAACGTCTTCATGATGATAATTGCCATGTCACGGAAACATTATATTATTGACGCCAATTCACTGACTGCACTGGTAAAAAAGAATACGGGTAAAAGGGGTCTGATCATTCTATTGCAGGATAAGGAAAAGGGGTGGGTGCATTTGACGGAGGGTACTTAAAAGAAATGTGGTTGATTGAGAGTTCAAAATGGGATTTGGACACGGGTGACAGCGGTTAAAATGTGGAATGACAAGAGATGGTGAGATGTCCTGACCTTACCCACGAAGACCGACAATCCAACACCATTGTTAACATCCACCACCATGTAAGATCTGTGAACAGGTCTCCCATTGTTAAAGATGGATTGAACAGTACCGACTGATTGAAGTGTTATAGACATGAAGAATAGATCAGAACATCTTTTAATGTTCAATTCAAATGATTGATGCATGCGTGACTTGCACTCCCCGGCCTAGTTTTAAGGCTTCGATGATTTCTCAATCCAAATCCTTTAATCGATCTTCTGCATGAATGAACGTCAGCATTGTTTTTTTCAACATTAACAAAAAGTTTGTGGTTTTCTGTTACATTCAAAATTATTTATTTACAATATTTACCATGAATTCGCAAATTACAGTCAACCTTTCGCATCAAAACATTTTCCGAGACATGAACTCCCTGGATATCCGACTGTCGCCAATTTTCTGCGGATACAACCAGTGAGATGACACTACATATTCCCTGTTCGATATCTAGCCAAGAATTAGTCACATATCTGCCGCAACCTCTCATCCTGCATTTAAATCAAGGGCATTTTAGGAATTGACCTCGTTGGAATTTATTCATGACCTTATGCAACAAGGCATTATAGGAGTCACTCAGTCTTGAGAAACAAAATTAAAGTTATAATTCGGTGGAAATAGGACATAATATATATTCTTGTATAAATTAAAGAAACTTTTTGTTGATTCTTTGGTTATCAATCAAATAGGACTAGCTAAAGCCGGAGCAATTATCGTGACAGAATTTATTTGAGAAAGTTTGATATGGAGGACGTAAAATAGGGATCATTAAGAGGGAAACGACTTATTATTCCCGGTCAAAGCCCTAAACCAGACCAGTAATTGAGGAGACTGTCAAAATATTATTAATTAACGGAACCTAGTTCAGTAGCCCAGAAGCCATGCCACTGCTTTTCCTTCCTTCCTTCTTCGTTTGCCCTTTTGAAGAATTGACTTAACATGACGTCATTCAAATAAATCCACCGACGCCGCCAGAGATCAATTATGCGGAACTTGACAGGTTGGGCTGTTCACGGACCTCAACTCTTTCCTTTCTGCCAAGTCTGGAAACAAGGAAAAATGGCAGTTAGAGTCAATTACTTATAGCCATACCTACCTTTTATATTCACGGGATTATTGCTAACTACCCGCACCCTGCTAACATTCGGTTTTATCGGGGAAAAGGAAAATAAGTAGGGGTAGAGGGGAAACTGAAACTGACCATGCAATTCCCATTCCCATTTTGGATCCGACTCCGCATTTATTAATATGTTCTCCTTGCGTGTTCATTTATAGAATCGTGTATGGACGCCGACTCCCTCAAAATTCAATGGTTGAATGAATAAATCCCGTATTATGTGAAAATACCTGCCCAGGTAAAGCAGTTAGTCCATGACACTCACAACGGACCTTATTCGCAAGTCAAAATCAAAATAGTCACCAATTTTTTAATAAGTCGTCCACGAATTTTTGTTGTCGTATGAAATATCCCATTAATGACCGAGTAGTAGGGTAAACCGGGCTAAAAGTCCCCAAATTTGCAAGTCCATTGCAGCATGATGGTATGGTTGGCCCATTCTGTCTCGCTGTGCTGGGGTTCGATTCCTCGGAC
>JAQFYE010003176.1:0-15986 GCA_034694305.1 Protaphorura glebata
TACATTTTCCTACTACTGCCGCCAAAATTGTAACCAGGTCCGAGAACCATAAAACTGTTAAATGATTAGAGGTTGATATCATACACGATGGTACCCGTGTGACGTCAAACTCGCATGTCTATTATTTTAGGGTTTAGCTTGACGGTATAGTACAGCTAAGGCAGTTTCCGTTAGAACTTTAAATTGTGTCCGCCTTCAGTTCCAATTTTTCGAACTAATTTGACAGACCATAGGGTTACAAGAAAAATTCATGAATTCATTAACCTTATCAATTAAACTACTGTTTTTAATTCTGATTTGACAAAGTCCACTTTATCAAACCATACCTTTTAGATTTACCATTGAACGCGAATGCTCTAATTTTTATAGGTACAATAATTTTTGTTCAGAGAAATGCGTCCAAAGCTTGTTCCAAATTGTAATCGAGCCATCAGTATACTTGGAGCTGAAAAAGGTTTCAGACTCAATGGAAGGACTCCCACTGAGTTCCGTCCTTTTCAAATGACCTTTGGAAAATCATATGGTTCAGCCGAGGTTGTGTTTCAACCCACTACCAGGGTTCTTACACAGGTATTCGAAATATGTGTTAAATGATATAGCTATGAATAAATAATATGCAAGCGAATAGCGAAACTTCTACATGATAATCATCCAGATAACTTTCATTATTATGATTACGTAGCTCCCCTTATGTCCATCCATAATATCTAATAAACAACATGTTCATTTTTACACCATATAACGATATTGTTTTATAGGGATGTGACGATTAATTACCACTATCCGTAATCGCGATTAATCAAAATCGCGATTATTGAAATGTTAATTACGATTAGTTCGACGATTAGTTTTGGCAGGTGCAAGTGGGGTGTCTGAAGAAAGCTGGCAGTCCGGCGGTGACTATTATGACATGGTTTTTAGTGTCGAGGTGTGAATAAAGTCAATAAAGTCAGTTTGTTTGTTTATTTCGCTGTAATAGTTTACGATTCTTATAGCCAGAATTATCTTCGTTCATCCAGTAGCACATTTATGTTTCACGTTTTGAGCAAGCTTGTCAGGATTTCACTTTATCTCTAGGTTTCCTGTTCAATTGGCGAGCCAAATGATTCCCGTCCGGGTGAAGGCATCATGACCGTTTCAGTTTGGATTTCACCGACTGCAAGTGGGGAAATGGGTGGTGGTGGATCACAAAGGCCAGCACTGATCGCCCGGACTTTGGAGAAACTATTCAAAGAACACAAAGTCGTTGACTTGGAGTCTCTGTGTATTAAATTCGGGGAAAAGGTTGTTCTCATTCTCACTATTTTTAGTGTTCTGGGCGGGCAGAGTGGGCAGCCAATTAAATTTTTCTGGAATAGTCCACAAATCTTAAAATTCACATTTGCCAAGTTGATATTTGAATTTTCCAACGTGGACTTTTATTTGCCAACCTGGTTTTCACCAACTTCATCCTCCTGCAATATTTGACTTATGCGTTGACTATTCCAGGTTTGGGTTCTTCGAGTAGATGTTCATATATTGGATACAAACGGATGTCTAACCGAAGCCGCTGCACTTTCTGTCCTCGGAGCACTGCTAACATTTAGAAGACCTCAGGCCTACATAGAAGTTAATACCGAAAAGCTCGTCGTCCTTTCCATGGAGGATTCAACTCCTGTTCGACTACATCTACATCACTTACCAGTCTTAACTTCTTTCTCCCTTTGTCAGGGAAATAGACTTTTAGCCGAACCGGACCATCAGGAAGAAGAAGTGAGTTCTGTTCGAACTAATTTTGAGAAAAATGATGAGTCTTCTCTCTGGTTATGCATGTGACGGTATAGTCCCGTCTCCCGAACGTTATTTGACATTTTTCACTGAACTGTGTCATTATGACTATGAGTAAAGTTTGAAGGTCACATACCAAAAAAGTAACTAATCACCCTGTAGACCTTCATCGTGCCATCGAAGTTTTACAAGTTGACATTTCTCATTGTGCCCCATAGATTCATGCGAGCATAAACTTGTGTTTATTTTTTTTATTAGAGTACTACCCCAGTTTGGCATTGATTATAGTTGATATTTAATCAGAGTTGGGAGTGGGAGGATTTTCTTCATAAACACCGTTCTGTAGGTCAGTACAGTACTATACTCAGTGCATAACGTAGTTAGTTAAATTCTTACCATGTACGGTAAAAAGTTTCAGCTTTCGCTCTTGCCAATATCCGCAAATTACAACTCCGAAATTGAGAGAATCCATAAGGAAAGAGTGTTATCCGGTCTTGCTTTTTAGTTCATAGACTCTAAGTCATTGACATTTGTGGGTTCCAAATAAGTAGTTCCTTTATCGACTCTGTCCATTATAAAGGTATGCGTCCACGTGTCGTTGACTATATGCTATAAACAAAAATAATTTACGAGTACATGACCTTTCCCACGAGTAAGATGGGTATGTATGTACACCAAGTTCGACTTAATGACTTCGGATCCGAATATTATTCATTCATTACAAAGGATAACAAGATCCTTCAGTTCAAATTTACTGTGTTAGCTAGTATGACTCATTGACCGGAGAATGCAGAAGTGTTACTGTAATACTGTGTAGTCCAGTATTTGTACCAAGACGTAGTTTGATAATCCACTTCTTAGACTTCATCCGTTAATACTTGTCAGCTGTCGGATAACATTTTACGTTATTATGATATCATTCATATTACTTATTATGCTCATTAAAGTTTCTGTGTAATATTACATACACAATGTTATCTACATGATTTCATGACTATATTCCAGGTGCTCCCAGGCAAACTCGTGGTGGGGATTAATGACAGCAAGGAATTGTGTTTCCTGCATCTGACAAACATAATTGAGTATGACGTACTAACAGAGGCTACAAGATTAGCCGAAGAAAAATGTTTAGAGAGAATAATTTGGGTCAAGGAATTAGTGGCGGCCGATGACGAGGTTAGAAAAGTCCCAGTGTATATACAAAGACAGACAGCGCCTCGTTCCACGGGTGCGGTGATTGACATTCCGCCAACCCCAACTCCTGTAAACGACAAAACCTCAAGTCCAAACTCTCCGAAAAAAAGGCCTGGAAAAAATCTACAGTCTAAATCCGCTCAAAAGTGTGACATGAATGACACGTTGAATAGAATTAGAACTATTCACCTTGACGAGATTTCCATCTTAAAAGAAGACATAAGTGATTGAATTCTTCTCGTTCAATTATTCAGATGATGTTCAGTTTTGAAATAAAAACCATTTCATTTTTGTATATTCTTTTACTTGGTCCATGTTGGTCGTCTGTCGTCTCATTCGTTTTCTACCCTGGTATGCAGGGTGGCCCATAGTCTTTGCCGCATGCATCCTTAGTGTATTCCCTAACCAAAGTGAGATCAGCATTTGGAGTATAGCTTTTCAAACGAAAAGTGATCAGACATAACTTTCCCATCAATTCACGACGGGCATGTACGTTCAAAACGTTGGATGTTTGGTATGGGAGATCAATAGGTTTTTCTGACATAAAAGTCTATTGCTTAATTATACAACCGGAGACAGCGTTTCCGTAATGATGTCCCTGAAGATCTGTTGAATTTGACGTCTTAACCATGGCCAACGTGGGCTACATACTGTGGTTTCGAGATTGTGATCCACCCTGTAATAAAGATGAAATCTCATCAGGAGCATTCCTACCTGAGCTAATCAAAATTGTAGAATGCAATGCTTGCTCGCTTCATACTTTGTAGTTTCTTTGGGTAAGTTTGATGTTTTATGAGACCGGTTAGCTTGGACGGTCGTAGACTCGTACTATTCTTATGAAGATCAGATAAATTGAATTCCCAAATTGACCTTGGGGTTGGTTTTTGGTTTTATTCTGTTCTCTGTGTGTCGTCCACCGGACCTGTATATCGGGATTAAGCCTTATTAATGTTTGTTAGCCATGCTAACTTCTAAACTAGCATTTTCCATTTAGCGTATGGCCTTTTAACACCTAGTAGAAAAGTGACCGCCTCCAGTGTATGTCTAACCAGTCCAGGCCAAGTCCAAGTGTATTTAGTGATATCATTACAGAATACAGACCAGACCAGACCAAGTTATGCTTAATAAGTTTTAAACATTCAACTTTGATAACTGTGTATCTGAGGTTGAGATCGTAAAATAAATATTCAATCTCAAAGTTTGTTTGACTGTTGACGAGTAAGGATCGAAGGACTGGACTTTTACAGACTAATTAGTGCACAGTGAAGTGCATTTAATTTTTGTACAGTGCGGATTGTGCATTCGTGCACAAATAAAACTTCAATCCTGTAAATTATAGCTTTGTTAAACTGGTCCCTGTAATTCAAATAATTGTGGCCAGGCATTGCCACAATTGCCATCCTAATCCGAGTCCTGGAGATAAACTTTTTGGAAAAGTTCCAGGTCTTACTGTCAACTCTTTCGTTACTCACTTGGCTCCAAGTACAATTAAAATGCCACACATTGATCCAAATGACAATACGAAGAAATTCATATCTTTCAAGCAGAAAAAACCACTGGGTAAGTTTTGCTAATGCTTGCAATTTCGCTTTCATAATACTTGTCTCGATAATTTACACTCGACTCACCAATTGTTTAGAAACGTGTCGGAAACATTCACCGATAGATTTTCCGTCAGTTCGTCGAACGGAAGCAGCGAATTTAAAGTTTGTCGTGTTTTTAAAATATTTGTAATATAATGTATTAGGTTACCCGGTACTTGGTCACACACATTTTGCTTTGATATATCTAACTTGTAAACTATGGAGATTTTCTAGAGCACATCCTTTAATGATTTTGAACTTTGTGATTCAATTAGCTAACTAATAATTCCAATGTGATTGGTGTACTTGACATTTGTTATAAACTTCTTAGTTCGCTCTACTACCGCATATCAACGGTATATTATTTTCGAAGGTATATTTTATTATAGGAAGCCTCTGAAATTGTTAAAATCTTCATCCCTTCATCATGTTCCACTATTTATCATGTCGGAAGTATTTTTTATTGATCCACCATTTAAAATTTTGGACACACCCCACAAACAATTTCGGCTAAACGTGTTAATCTTTAAGTGGGATTAATTACATAATGATTGGCCAAATCCATTTTGTATTATTTCTGATGCTGTCTTAGAGTTTTTCCCTAATTTCTAATGGTACCTCCCACACAGGCCAAACGGTATCAATGTCAATTCCCATTCATTCGCTTGAGAGACAATTCCCCGTTTTGGTCAATAAATGCATCAGCCAAATATTGACTTAAAACGAACGAGAAGGAAACGTATAACAATTCTGAGACATTTAACGAAACATATTTGAGTCAACTGTTCAATTAAAGATACAGAGAATTGTGAAATAATTGAAAAATTAAAGTTTACACGTGATATCGTCATCATACTAAAGTGGATTGTGAAATCACACTTCTCGTCGGTTTAGTAATGCATCGTTCGTGTCTAATATTAGTATAATCGCCGCAGCGGCTCCTGTAATATTTATTAAATGTTCCTGTATTCAATTTATGAAACATAGAATGAAGTAGATTCCGTTCTGAGCATCTGAGCCAAAGATGTACCTATTTCTTATCACTTTTAAAGGTTCATTCCGTCTGGCCTCTGTTGCTGTTCCTGTCATGTAAAAATAATAATATTTTATGAATGTAAAAGGCCATTGCATTTCCTTCTTGAGTTTATCAGTTTATGGAGTGTAATGTGCTCAGATTGATGAACTTTCGAACAGACACAAAAATAGAAAAGCAATTTATTTTGGTGACCTCAATATTTTTTCAATTCGGTTTTATGACCCTAGCCTATATCTAATTATTAAACCTTAGATTTCTACCTGCTCTAAACGCTTGCTGGACAGCGCATTCATAAATTTTGAATTATTTCAATTAAAACAATAAAATTATAACAATTTGTGGTATTCCCGTAACATAAGTTTTAAAAGTGCGTACGAATTGTAAAACGCATTTTCCCTTGACCTGCCTCTCAAATAGTCTCAACTTAATATTTCTGCCAATGCCATTGGAATTACTTTCAATAGAAGCACGCAAGGTTTGCTGGGAGTTCAACGATAAACCAAATCTCTGTATTTCTAATGCCATACGTAATATTAGGGTTAATTATAATATTTGCACCAGATTTGTTAACATTTACACCAGGCTAAAATTCTGAATCTTGAAATTAATAATTGCAACGGTTTGGCCCTGTCTGTCAATTAAAATTAGTGTTAAAGCTTATCTGTTCTGAGATCTCTCACATCCGTCCCGGATATAATTTTTGAAATATTTAAGAATCTGAGTTTTTATGCAGATACAAGAAGGCCAGGATTCTATTTGGACGAGCGTGAATATAGTTTGTATTTTATAAAGTACTAATTACGGTGTCAGGCGATCCATGCGGAATTAGTTTTGAATATTGAAGCTCTCATTTTTCCGGCTTTTCGAATTGGTAGATGTGAGATAACTTGAAGCTCTTGGGAAATTGTTTTTGAATTTGAAAATTTAAATTGACACTTTTGCACTCAGATTAAACACAAGTTTCTATAACTCTAGATCTGAACCGCTCCTAAAAATAACAGAAATTTCCGTTCCCATTTTAAGGCATTGGAGTGCAGTTTTTGTTGAATTTTTTATGGTTGAACAATATGGGATTGCGAATTTATGGGTGGATGTTGGAAAACTTCTTTACGGTGCTACATGGCACATGGCTTACACTAATTTGAGCTTTGAAAGACTTCGGGCAGCCTTTAATTGATAAATGCTTTTCTACGTATCAAGATAAATGGATGTCGAACGCCCGCGCTTTGTCTAGTCCTCTAGTCCTGCCGCGGACTGCTTTGAAAATGTAAACACTGCACAATTTCAGTTCAGAGAAAGTGGACAGTGTCAATTTATTGTCCGTTTTTCGATTTTGCTGGGTCTTTCATGTCGACAGTCCAATAATTGCCTTCGTTATGAGTACCCGTCCGTCCGCAGCATTGTATAGTGAAAACTTTTGGGCGACCGAAACCCAACGAAAAAGGATTCATAAGATAACAAGTAAACGATTTCCATCATTTTGAATTTTGTATGTCAGGCGCAAGATTTTTTCTCATACATATTACTTATTACTCGCAGATTTCCCATAAATGGAGATGAAAGAAAAGTATGGAAAGAGTTCGTTAGAAAATCTAACTTTCTGAATCCAACGAAAGGTCAAATTATTTCGATAATGTACCTACGTATACCTATGTCAAGTAATTTCGATTTCTTCCATAAATTGTGTTAAAATATAATTTACTGTTGTGTTCTGTTCGAAATAGAATTCAAGTCGAGTTGCATTTCACAGAAATCATGAGTCCATCTATTTTGCATCCAATTTGAATTTGACAAATTGTACGAATCATAATGGTCCTGAATACGTTTCAATTCACGCATCACATTGGAAATTCGATAGCAACGTTACAAAATTCAACAAAAACTGCACTCCAATGTCTTTATATTGGCACGGCCATAGAGGAATCACCCGCTCTTAAAGGGCCGTGCTTACTCTATGGGCACGGCGAACCTTTGTTGTTTTCCTCAGAAACCCTATATCGGTTCCGATTTAGAGTTATAGAAACTTATGTATAATGTAAGCTTTTGCATATCATAATCATACCGTAACGACCATGTATTGATCGTACAGATCGTAAATGATCTTCTATGGAACCGCATTTCTGCTCTTGTGATCTAAAATCAGCTTTTAATGTAAAAGGTGTAATTCTGGTGTATTTTTTCTAAAATCAAGTGGGTGCGATTGCAAAGATATGAAGGAGACAATTAAGTATAAGTCTTAATTAACACTCTTTCTCAAAAAAATTAACATTTTGGGTTTTGGGCAAATTTTGCCGGAAAAATGTGGTAAAATAGAGAATCCCTCGGTGTTGTTATTGTTATCGTGAGCTTAATGGTGTATACCCAAGCGGATTCTGTAATTTTCCTTGCGCTCGGAACTGCTATTTTTCACGCCTTGTTCAGTTATGAATGGCCGCCTAGTCCACATTACTAATCATTAAAACTATCCTGCCGTCACTTGTTTGACCTGACGGCCTGACCTCTGAAAGACTTGACTACCTTAAATTCACTTTTCACTTTTTTCTACTTTGTGAATGTGTAAATATATTAGCTGGTGCGCGGTCTGGTCGTCTGGTTTATCATTTATTGAGGTTTTTTAACGGATTTAACGGAGGGTGTTTCATAATGATCTAGGGCTATTCTGTTCCCTCACTCAGCGGATGGCCCCGGCACTTGGTGCTTTTCGTTGCTCTCTTAAACCTTTAGACTTTCTCGGTGACGTCAACTGCTCAACTAATTAGCTCCGTGTGCCACAGTAAAATAACGCTTCGACCATTTTCAAAATTCACCAGCGTGACCTGGAATAACTTAATCGGATATCTGGAGCTGGTATAATATTTTCGGATTAGATATCCAAATATCCGAAGTACCGAATGTTAATTCGAACCTGGTCCGAATATATCAGATTAGATGTCCGAGTTATCTGAACTTGGAATTATGTGATCCTTTCTTATTCCTGTTCCCATTTATCTAATCTATGCTTTATTACACCTACACGTTGTCTTTGCATATCTAACAGGTATTCCTTAAGATTGTATTTAAAGTCTACAAAGGCCGGTATGAGCTTCACTAATACACTTCGGAAGTTTATTCCATGCGTAGAGCCACTGAACGATAACTGAAGGTTGACCGTCCAAATGTTAAATTCGGACGTGTAAGGCAGTGAAGGTTGTCAGAATTCCCGGTTGCGTGTGCATGTAAACGGATATTACGAACAGATGTTTAAGCCACAGTATGGCTTGTTTATGCCATAACATACAGACTCGTGTTTTATATTTTCACAATTCTACTCGCACTTGTTTCGGTTTTCGCACCGTATCGCACCCTTTGTAACACCCTATTCCTGACGTGAGTTAGGTATAATTAAATATTAAATGCCACACTAAAGACATACATGGTGGAATACCGATGATAAACTCAAGGCTCGCTCGTGTACGTTGCGTTGGTACACCTTACTCACTTGATTTTCAAATTTGAATTGTTTAAAACGGGAGATTAGCCAGACGTTTTGTCTCAAGCTATTGGAAATAGCGGCGTCATCATATCACATTTATATCTAGCCGATTGGGAATACTTTGTAAAAAAAAACTAAATGTAATAAATGGATTTCTCTCTTGACGATAAAATTGAATGAATTTTTTTTTGTGCTATTCATCGCATTCGCATGACATCGAGAATTTAAACTCTTTTTTTGGGAAAAGGATTATAGTTTTTATTGGATAACGACACCCAAAACCCAGTCTCATGTTTTGATTTTTTGCGACTAATTACACAAAGTTGTAAACTAATGCAATATTGGGTATTTCTAGTAAATTTTGCCGGGCATGTTTGTAAATTAATATAAGTTTCTTATTTTCTTATGCTTTCAGCGACAAGAAAAGAAGAGGTAGCAGCCATCCGTGTCAAATTTCCAACAAAAGTTCCAGTAAGTTGATAAATATTACATAAAACACTTTTTTACTCTTCATCAAGAAACAATTAAGCGAGCGACAAGAAACCAGCGTCGTCTATTATTGTCAGTCGATAGACGCATGAAGTTGCTAAATAACTTTAAATTGAGGCCCAGTTAAATCCATGTTCTTCCTGATATAAATATTGATATCCTTTCCAAGAACCAATTTGACCCAAATGAACAAAAATTCTACACAATCATAATCTCGTTGGGCAAAAATAAATGACACAAATGACTTTAAAAATACGGATCTTATCGGTTTTTATACAAAGAATTCACACACTAGAATAACTTTACAGGCATATGACTTAAAAAACGGAGGCCGAATCAAAATGAGAGAAGATAACAGATAATATCAAGATCACAGATAGAAAATCTCCAGGAATTCCTTCCCCGATGGAAATGTCCCACGAACCGACCACCCTACGTGCAGGAGGAAACAGAGAGTGTCCTTAGATATAAATAATCAAAGCAAAGTTTAGAATAGAAACGAAGCGATGTATTTATTTGGGCCCTAGCCGAAAAAACTGCTTTGGGTCGGTCGCCTAGAAATCAAACTACACGGGAATCTTCGAACCTTCGATAAGAATTGTCAATTTTGCAAGTATACCAGAGTACTAGACATTCTCTAATTGTGCACTTTACATAATACTCAGAATTACAGTTATAGATTATCAGTCCGTATTCCTTATGTACTACATAACATTATTTCGGCCGTCTCAAACATGGAAAACAAAATTGTGCTGAGTTGACGAGTCAGATCAACTATAATTAATTATGCACACTCGAAATCATGCTAATCAAGTTTTTGAGGACTTTGACCTTCATTCAGCTGAATCGGATATTTTACCTTGAAGTAGATTAGGATTAGGTACAGCAATCTACAGCGTGAAACATCACAGGTCAGACCTCACTAAGGTCAAATAAGTAATGACCTTCAATTCACGACCTTAATTAAATTTTAACTGCATTATCATTAGTAAACATGTCACAATGGAAATTTAACTAACAAAAGATACAGTAAGTTGAGAAATGGGGTACAACTTCGCCCTTTTGTACCAACAGCGAGAATTCTTCAGAACACCCATTAGATGCCACAAATAAAGGACAAATTAAATGGTCCCGTATCTTCGTGTATTTTACTTACAAATAAAACCAATATGATGCAAGTAGAAATAGAGTAATAAGAATGGGTTATCTTCGACTTCACTTCGCCTAGGAGAAAAACTCTAATTTGAATAGTACATGGAAAAGTAAATATCATAAACACTTAATGTTCGTCTCAAAACAATAGAGACTTCTGACGTCACGAAAATAACAAGTTGTTGACACCGACATTCCTGGCCATTCATATCAGGGTGTTGCAAAATGTTACAATCCTACCCGTTAGGTGGTCATCAGTAAACATATATTTCGATGGGGAACACCCTCTCCCCTATATCTCTGCAAATTCGCATGACAACGTTATAAGTGTCGATTAGTTGGTGACGTCAGAAGTCTCTATTGTTTTGAGACGAGCATTAAATGTATCAGGACGGATTGGGAAAAACAAGTTAATAAGAATTAAATTAAATGCCGTATTTCGATTTGATTCCCGAGTGGACTTATTTAGTCCTGTCAGGCTCTAATACTCAATACTCCTTCACTCGCTCTCTACTGATTTGTGTCCATTACTCCCTCTCAACCACATTCTCGACCTTCGCTTCATACCATCCGACTCTATATCCGCCCTCTTCCTACCATTGCAACGCAAAGACTACCTGCATTCTCTCTACCTCTCCCACTTTACCATATCTACACCCTCTGTAACACTCTCTCCGCCATTACCCTATCCGCCATTACCACTCATGCACTTCGTCCGTTTATACCAGGTGTGAATTCTAAGTGCATTTACATTTACATTTATTTACATTTCATTTACAGGTAATTGTGGAACGTTTTCATAAGGAGATGTCATTACCTTCACTGGACAAAACCAAGTTTTTGGTGCCGCAAGAAATCACCATGTCTCAATTTATTACTATAATCCGGTGAGCGAGACTTTTGACGAACATTGCATAATTATTAACTTATTAACGTCAAATTCAATCAGACAAAGCCATTGACATGACATGTTGTAATTTTTGTTTAGGAATAGACTTCAGTTGAATTCTCAGCAAGCTCTATATCTTCTGGTGAGCAATCGGAACCTGGCATCTCTTTCGCGACCGTTGGCACAAATCTACAGAGACTACAGAGACGAAGATGGATTCCTTTATGTGACTTATGCTTCTCAAGAAGTTTTCGGATAATTATGTTCGGCCTAGTCCCCTCACTGTTTTGTACTTATTACTTATCTAGCAAGTAGGGAACACGCATTGCGATTGCGAATAAATTTATTCGTTGATTACTTAACCTCATGCACAGACTTTCACTAATAGTGTTATTCGATGACATATACGCAGATCAACTGTGCTGTCTGAATATATGAATCATTTGTTAATTCAGCGTTCAGTTACGGAATTAGTTCATTTGTCATTTTGACGAGGCAGTACTTTGAGAAATATGCACGAATTCATGTACGCCAGAGCTACATTTCAGAGCAACAGTTCCACGAACAAACAATTGACACTTGGTCACTTCTGTTAAAGTTAAGTGGTTAAGGCCTTGTTGGTTGTAGGATAATTATCGACAGCTTTCTCCCAATGAACGAATGATTTTACGGAATTTCAAATTAAACAAAACCTTTCAACCAGCAAGAAGTCTTTCACACATAAACTTTGGGGGAACTACGGCTAAAGTTAGGAAGGTTCTTTCTCTTTCAAAGATTGGCGCAGGACCAATAGTGGGTCAACTAATGGGTTCACGTGACAGAGAAAATGAGGTACAATACTGTCGCAAAGTACAATCTGAAAAACACGAGACTTATGACGGAATCTGATCAGCTAAACCAATAATAATTAAAGTCTTTGGAGAATTGGAACAACTTTTTTGAGAAGTTTAGCGAATCTGGATCAAATAAGGGATGAAATCCTTTCGTTCGATACGTTCTGCCTAACAAAGATTAGTGATGACTGCCGTAAATACAAATATTGTAGAGAATTTCGAATACCAGAATAAATTCAATTGAAAATTGACTAGTTTTATTACCGCTGAAGAATTTTTATAAAAGTTTCTCTGGGAATTTCTATCCTTCCTATTAATTTCATTCGTTGTTTTCCCTCAGCTTGTCTTTTCAGCAGCTTTTGTCTTCTGGTGACGTCTCCTCCGTACTAATGCAATATAAAAATATAAACAATATTTTACATAAAAGTAAGTTATCTAGTTCCAGAAAATACTAACAGAGGAAAATTCATACCAGCTTGGCTGTTACATCTTTTCGAACTGCCTTAATATCTTCTCTGGCTAGAATTTTGGAGCCAACTGCAGCTTGAACGGCAATCTGTAAAACCGTCAAAATGGTCTAGTTTAGAAAATGCACATCTAATGACAGTCCAAAATTGATACCTGAAATTGATGTCTCGCAATCGTGTCCTTCAAACGAGCACATATAGATTTTCCAACTTCCCTTGCTTTTGAAAAGTGAGCAATTGTACTCATTTCTTCGACGACTTCACCGTTTAGAAGAATGTCCAGCTGTGTCAAGAAAATGCGGCTAACGATAGAGTATTCTTGGCAACATTTAACATAATATTAAACATACCTTCACCAAATCAGAGTGTTCGTATCCTAATTCTTCATAGTCAAATGACGCATAGCCAGATGTAATTGATTTTAATTTATCATAAAAATCTACAACAATTTCAGTTAATGGAAGCTTAAAATTTAATAGCATTCTATCGGCATCAATATATCTAGTATTGGTCTGTACACCACGTCGGTCCATGCAGAGTGATGTGATGTCTTTAGTGTAGACATCTAAAGTAAATTAGAATTTTAGCCTGAGTGGTATAAACGTAAGTGTATTTTAACTTCAGCACTTTGCAAGTCAAACCTGGTGTAATGATAGTACCACTGACGTATGGTTCCATCATTTCTGTGATAACTGATCTTTCCGGCAATGTATTTGGATTGTTTATGGTTATCAACCCCTCACCATACTTTTTAATATTTTTGGTGCCGTGGACTTTGACTGCATAAAGAAAATAGGATCACATCATAATTCATACCATCAGCGAAAATATCAATTTCCTTGAAGTTGCTACTTTTGATTGGGACACTCGGGCAAGTCAGAACAACTTGAGCACCATATTCTTGTTCAAGTCTCTGATTAAAGACTTCAAGATGAAGAACCCCCAAAAAACCTAAGCGATAAATTGGGATTTTATTATTTTTATTTAGAGTATTATGTTTATTTAATGGATTAAATTTTTACCTAAGCGCCATCCATACCCAAGGGCGGGACTGCACAAATACAGAAGTATTTAATGTAGAGTTCATAATTATCAAATTTTAATAAATACTCTATACCTGGACTCAACAACACTTTCAACGCTTGAGTCATTTAAGAGTAGCTTATCTAAGGCACTTCGAAGCTGGGGATGTTCAGATTGATCCATCGGATAAACTCCAGCGAACACCATTGGTTTCGCTTTGGCAAAGCCTGGGAGTGGTTCAACAATTGTTGAAGAATTGAAAATCGTGTCTCCGATATGAGCTTCTTTGGCTGTTCGCATATTACAGTAAAGGTACCCTACTTGTCCTGCATATCTAAATTGAAGTACAAATTAAGATCAGTTTATCCAACAAAAATAAAATGTATACTTGTGTCGTTCTTACAATGCGTCCAGGGGTGTTGGATTTGGGTACAAAACTCCTATTTCTTTGACTTCGTAGGACTTTCCGGTGTGTGCCAATGTTATATTCTGACCTCTGGCTAACTTTCCATCATGTAGTGCCACCAATAGAGCAACACCTTTGTAACGGTCGTACCAAGAATCGAAAAGGAGTGCCTTGGTTGGGAGGTTACAATTACCTGAACCAGAAAGTAAACCGATTCATTACAAATATTCGATATTTTTTTTTAGTTTAGGCTGACTAAAATCAAAGACAAACCCTTTGGTGGAGGAATGTCTTTTACAATTGTTCGCAGGAGAGCATCCACACCAGTGCCTAATTTCGCCGATACCTTTAGAACTGTGTCCTTTTCTATCTCAAACAAGGTATGCAACTGTTCAAGAACTTTCTCCGGATTTGCATTTTTTAGATCAATTTTATTCAAGACGGGGATTATTTTCAAGTCTCTTCCAAAGGCTAAATAAAAATTTGCGACCGTCTGAGCCTGTGTAAATAACAAATGTGGTTGCAAAATTTGAGCCTTTAACTGAAAAATTCCAAACTCTAACCCACCTGAACACCTTGATTAGCATCCACCAATAAAATGACGCCTTGACACGCTGCCAATGACCTTGCAACCTCGTAAGAAAAATCTACATGACCTGGAGTATCAATTAAATTTAGAATATATTGGACTCCGTCCATCTCATAAAGCATCGTTGCGGTTTGAGCCTTCACAGTAATGCCTCGTTCGCGCTCCACTTGAAGTTTGTCCAGAATTTGCCGATTGTCCTCTGATTTCGCAATTGTACCTGTAAAGGTCAAAATTTATTTTGTAATATTTTGTAGATTTAGGTGTGCATTTGTATTTGTATTGCCCATTCTCCTGCAATTTGGGACAAAAATATAGGATAATTTTCGTATATTCTTCCAATTAAACTAACCTGTCGTTTCCAACAACCGATCTGCTAATGTGGATTTTCCGTGGTCAATGTGAGCAATAATGCTGAAATTACGGAGTCTATCTGGGGGAAAATCGGAGGTCTTGACCGGAAAGGCTTTCGAGGCAGCATCCTCTATTTTTACAGCAATGCCAGCATAAAATCGCTTCGAGATTTTTGACCTGATAGACTTTGTGTCGACAATTCTAAAACACTCTTTAACGAATCCATAAGAACAATAAGAGCAATGGGATTTTCTAAAAATGGTATACATAACTTCACATACTCGCCTAATATTTTCTTTTTCTACAAAAAATTACCCACAATAACGAATATTATGTATCTCCAAAAATTTATAAAACTTTAAATTTTGCTTGCCATTAAATTATTACTTTCAAAAGTTGGAAACCCGGCACACGGAATCAAAATAATTTGCCGCTCCCACAAGTGGTCTGAAACGAAACATACTCACGTATCCCCAGAATGCAATTTTAAGTCGAACAAATAATATTTCAAAATCTGAGAATTTTGAATCAATTTCAAACAAAATTAAAATTTTGGCAATTCTATATCAAAGTGCGTCAAAATTTTGAAATCTGATTTATGTTTGCTCTTGCGGCTTCATACTGATTAAAAAGAATAACATTTGCAAGTAAGTAACTGCAACGTAACAAATAAATTATTCGGTTATACAAACAAACTTTTGAACAGGGTGTTCCATAACTGCTGGTCCAACATAA
>JAQFYE010003177.1:0-15981 GCA_034694305.1 Protaphorura glebata
CTAATTTAGTTCAATCAAATTTCTACTATTGAAATGTCTCCAACTCCTCCAAAGCCATTCAATTTTCACTTCTTTAAATATCAGGCGGATTATTTTTTTCCAAAAAACGATAAAAAAACCTTTTGAGTTTTCGAAATTTCAATTTCATATTTTTGAATGTGTTGTTTGACGATGTCGCTGAGCAGTTCAAATTGTTGCAGCAAACTTGGAAAATATTCTAAAGATAGTCCTTGAAGCATATCGAAAATATTTCGAGAGACAATGTTTATGAACAGCACCATACATATAGTAAACACAGTAGTTTTGTTAAATTCGTGAGGTTCGCGTACGTGTTCGGTAAGAGATTCGATGACCTCAAGTGACTCATGTCATAACACGTTGTTGCTATCCTGAGCATGACAATTTGATCGAGTGTGCGTTTATGTTATGAAAAACCGGTTTCTCGCAATGGACGAACAGTGTGGACTCCACATTTAGTGCACATTCATATTTAAATTAATTAGTTATGCGAAAGGTCGGCCACCAATATGCTTTGGTTAAATTATACATGTGCAAGTGTGTACTATCCGAGTATTGGCAGGCACAGAGTTGTACGTGCTACTAATTAGTAGTTCTCTTTGGGATGATCGTACGTGACTATTTGTGTTGACCTAATTTATGACATGGTCAAGGGGAACGCCCCTGCCACGGCTTTGATATTCGGCCAGTTCTTGGATTTTTTTAAATAATTTCTGAACGATTTAAATTCGAAACAAAATTTCAATGTCCGCAGACCAAAATAGAAAAATAATCTTCATTCATATTCTTTATTTCAATCCCTAATTCCGCGAGACTTGAAAGTTTTTGCGTTTGAGTATGTGCATGTGTTGCTCCCACACATGTTCTCATAAATCACTAAAGTGCATTAATGGGGTAGGAAAGTCGGGTACCACAAGAATGCCAAATTGATGGTTGAAAAGCATATGGTGATATATTTCAGTAAGGCATTCATGGTCTATTGGTCAAAAATGTGTGAATTCTGAAACTGCACTGCACAGACATGTTGGGAGGGTATTCATGTCCTAGAAATAGGCGATAAGCCATCATTTGACTACGAAATATGGATTCTGCTATCTACATCGACAAGGATTCAAATTAAACTCAAATTCAAGTTTAAACTAACATTTAACTAAAATTGAAAGATGCGAATATTACTGAATTGGAATCAAATCTCAAGTGACCGGACGCCGGACATGAATTATTATTTAGATTCCTGAATTGATTTTGTTGTAGAGTTCACATTACAAATCGCTTTCAACCAAATTACCGGAAACCTGATATTACAAGCACATTTTCTCTCGATAATAATTTGAGACGTTTGGCCGGAGTATTGAATCAGGGCAAGCGTAAGTGGATAAAGTACAAGGTGTCACATCTTACCAAGTTACTTTTAGCACCACATGGTCAGCGTGTTTACTCATTAAATTAATCGGCAAATTTTATTACGATTGTATTTGGAAAGTCATGTTAAGATCAAGTCAAGTTGCGTTAGTTTCGTACCATGCGCATGCGTTATTTAACATTGTCCTTCAGCTTCCTCTCGTGCTTCCACAAAATTATTGATAAGCATGATTACTAATTACATATTATTTGGAATTCAATTATTTTGGATTGGTTGATAAGTACAGAAATTAAATTATGGTATGCTTAATAAAACACTATCATTAATTTACATAATCCATGGGTGGAGAGCGGATTGATATTCCATTTGGCCTGCGGAATGTGAAATACCTCGTTAATACAATCACTCTACGTGTGAGATTGCTGATGGGAGAGCAGCATAGATGGGATTAGGATGTAACTTTAAGTTGTATTCTTATCTTTTTTTGAATTGGTTGACACTTGAATAAAACAAAATCTAAATCTAAAAATCTAAATCTAAATCTAAATCTGAGCCCGAAGGAATTTGACCCGCCACAGAGCAAAATGATAAGGGCGGCCTGTACAACTACACTATGATGGTTTGACTCCGATTTCAACATGTTGATGTTATGCATGTGGTATGATTTTAATTAGAGTTGGTCAATTCTTAAGATTATCAGATATGAATATCTAAGATCTTTCATAAAGTTCTGTTCTTTAATGGCCTGTAATGACCAGAAGATGACTTAAATAATCAAACAGCTAAATCGCTTTTTAGCATTCCGAACTGCTTAACAATTTGCAAACATGGATGTCGTAGTTGTTTACAACTTTAGATGTTGGCATGGCCAGACATTATGTAGTGACTCCATTATCGTCACGACCAGACCTGCAACTCAAACCTGCATAAGTACTATGTATTTCCTCCAGTGATTAATTGACTTATTATCATCCATTGCAACGGCAGTTCACTCTTATTAATAATTCAATAGCAAAATTGCAAAGGAATTTTCTAAAACACTTGGCCCAGAAAACATCGCGTGCGTAATTATTTGGTCTACGTGATCCGAAACCAAAATAAACAAAAACGCAATGCATAACAAATATTAATTATGATAATGCCATTCAGAATGGCATTCAATTATATACCGTAATCTGTAACCGGTCCAAATTAAAATCTATAGTTACCAATCTAGTTAGCTACTAATGACTCGAATTGTAGCAAAATGCAGTCAAGAGATTACGAGGACAATTTTTCAGAGACTGGTTAGTACAGGGCGGTTCCTACATATTTGTTGTGAGTCCCTAACGTTATAGAAAATTCGGATACGTACATCCATCCAAACAACACTGACCTCAATTGACACAAGAACATGGAAGTTAAGAAAAGAATCCTGAAAATAAATTTAGGAAATGCAACTCATGAGTTATTTGACAATTTTAACGTCATAGCCGGTTTTATTTGGTAAAATATGGAATAATTAATTTTGGTGGGCATTTATCAGTTTCTTTTACATATTTGTATAGGACGTTAGGAAGTGGGACTTGTTTTAGGGTCATGTAGTTGTCGTGAACAGGTTTAAACTTGGAATGTACTACGTGACCACTTTCATTTTAAAATGTGGATTAACGTTTGGCTTTCATTTTCTCTTGACTCGTTCGCATTTACTTTCATTTATCAGCAGAATTTAGTACATGCAGTTGATATATCGCATACACAATTAATATATCAATTAACTTATAACAATAATAAAATAAATTTTACTATTATTATTTCTAAATTATAGTTAAACGGTTGAGACGTTGCCGTGCAAGTTCAATTAAGTTTACATGTTCCTGGTAATCTTAAGTAATTATGGAAGGAAGGCAATTTTTATCGATTTTAATTAACTGGAGGTCAAAAATGAACTCGTAATTTGAGATTTTCCGTTTAAAAAAACCTGAATCAGTCATATTCTACGGATAACGGATGTGTAATGGTGATACGACAGGTGAAGATTTTGAAACCTCCATTATTTTTAATACGACGAAATAATTTCTCATTCTAATTTATTTTTTATTTGCAAATTTTTATTTTAAATAATATTGCTCATTTAGTCATCCAGGATTTTATATAAAATTACCCTTTCAGAACTTGATTGAAATTATTTATCTACAGTGATAATCAGTGAATTCGGCAGTTGGTTCAATTCTAAGAATAAATTGATAAAAATGAAAAGTAGTAATGCCTTTGGTAAAACCGTGTTAATATTTGTGGCGATTTATGGAGGAATAGTTTCGGCATCGACGCACCATGTTATTCCAAGTAAGTATCTGTAAAATTTGCTCCACCGTAGAATATTTTGATTACAACCAAACTAAATAATCTTGTCACTCCGGAATTCATCCTGAGTCGTGGGTAAACAAATTCGTATGTATCACAGATTCCTTACCTACTCAAATGAGGCTTATTGTATATTTCTATGTGGGAAAGCGAACATTGGAATACAACTTCAATAATTTTTAATTTTATCACTGTATTACAGGACGTGGGCTAAGTCTAAATGGAACATTCGAGTCAGAGTTCAATAGTTTGTCGAGTCCGCTCGATCGGAGTACGAATGTACCTTGCAAACCGGATAAAACTAGTTCTACTTCTAAATCTAAATGTCTTGTAAAAATACTTCGAAAACCAATTTCATCTAAAGAAACAGAAATTTACACTGGAAGCAGTGTAGAAGAAATCGGGGAAGAAAAAATTGAAAGACAAGACCAACTTTTGGGTTTACCAACTAATCCATTTGGTTACGTAGCCACACTACTGGCTCCACTCGCGGCCTTCCTATTTTCATTTGTCGTCACTAATTTGACTATAGTCAGCGTTAACACAGCTCGTTTGAGAAGAAGGTTAGAAGACGCAGAGGAGGTCTTGCAGAATATAAATAATTTCGCACAATTGCAAAGGAGAAGAGTCAAAGTGACCCATAATGCCACGGTCGTGCATCAGCAGTCGATTGAGAGGGCGGACGATGTTCAATCTATGGAAGAAAGTCATGAAAATCAACTGGAACACAAAATCGGAACAACTGACCAATTTCCACACGGAACGTTAAATTATTTGCAGTTGTGGTTCTCACGGAAAATGTTAAAATTTCTTTCAATGGCAATTCAAAATTTGGACAATTATGCAAATAAATATTGAGTCGTGTATTTAAGGACTGTATTTTTTCTTAAATTATTCATTAAACACCGATAACAAAGGATTGCGAATGGTTGGCTCAAAATTTGCAACCCACATTTGAGACTTGGAATCTTTAGAGTACAAGTGTCATACACACTTTGCAAAATTTTACGGTTTCGGTTTGTGTACTTATTTCCACTGTTTCGAAAATAATTAGTCACCGATCTTTGCTCGAAATACGACTTTTCCATGAGAAGTGTCAGAATTAAAATGAAGAGTTGAATCATGATCGAAACCTTGGGTGTTGTTATCTCATGAATTTTGGTGTGCATTCCTAAACATTTTCGAGGAATGCGAGAAATTAATTTCAGAATTTTGGAGTTGAGAAAATAAAATAAAAAAACCTTATTCCAAAACAGCCCTTGTATAATAAATATTGCAGGGAGGAGCAAATTTCTACTGCTATGCAGCCTTCGAAAGAATTAAGAAAGTTGGCAAGTGAGGAATTGAATCTAGGGCAGAGCAAAATTAGCGCGGAGTCCGTTAACTCGCTCGCACCCTGATCGAATCCCTTGGTGATGTTCTTCTAACTGACACATCTATATCTAATTCTAGTTTTTTAATGAAATAGTATGCACTTTATAATTAAAATCGACGCAATTTTTATTTCTATTATGAATCCAACCAAATATTTAGTAACAAATTTTATCATGCTTGTTGGTAACTTCCTCGCATCATTCAATTCACATTCAACCAAAAAAGCAAGAAGTATTAGACAACTAATATATAAACATATCACAGTTTATTATTCGAAACGACTACTCCTCACAATTTATAAATTATCGTAATCACGAATAACTCTTACCACATCCTCAGTTGCAAACATGATATTCCGCTCTATCGAATTTTCGCTACAGTCAGTTGGCACCTATTTTCTACCAAATCTATGCGAGTCGAGCGTCCCTAATTTAGCGAAGTATATGACCGGTGCAATAGCCATAGTTAAGAAAAGAGTAATACCAGAAAAACCACTAAAGAAGAAAGAACAATTAATGCGGTCCAGAATAAAACTAATGGTATAATTCAAAAACTATTTTCTAATAAGCTCTGATTGAGCCCTGCTTGTAAGATACCCAAGAATTCTTGACGACTTTCAGGATCTGGTGGTGGGTCACTATCGTCTTCTTCGCTAATACATAGAGTTTGATTGACCTGTGATTCGTTTATCCATTAGGTTGGTTTCCGACATTTTTTACATTTTTTGTCATCCTTTAGAATACGTTGAGTCAAATTCAAATTCTCCGTGTACGATGTTCATAAGTTCCAAGGCTCGGAGTTTTTGTTTCAAATCTTGGGCTTGTTCCGCATTCAGTGTCAAATGTCCTGTCCAATCGTTGAATCATGATTTTAACTTCAACAGTGATTGGTAGACTTTGACTGTCAGAGGTAGCTCGTCGGCTAGTATAAATCAATCAATTTAAATATTGATGATATTAATGAATGCACGAGGGAGATGCACAACCGTTGAAGGACCAATGTATAAATTCATTTCAGAGATTTCAAATATCACATCACATTGTCATCACCTTTACTATGAGTTGTTCGTCACAACCGGTTCAATTGGTTCATAGCGTAAACTACGGAATAATTAATTCAGGTGCACATTTTTCAGTTTTTTATATATATGTATTTGTATAGGATGTTAGGAAATGGGACTCGTTTTTCCGTTAACAGGTTTAAACTTGGAACGACTGTGACTTAAAATGTGGATTAACGTTTGGCTTTCATTGTCTCTTGAATCGTTGGTATTAACTCTCATTTAACGACAGAATTTTGTACATTCAGTTGATATATTGAATCCAAATTATTTACCAATTAATTTTTAATTTATAGTACTGATAAATTAATTTTTACTAATAATATTTATAAATTATAGTTAAATCGTTGAGACGTTTCTGTGCAAGTTCTATTCAGTTTACACGTTCCTAGTAATCTGTAGTTTTTATGGAAGGAAGGCAATATTTAATATTTATCAATTTCAATTTACTGTAGGTCAAAAATGAACTCGTAATTTGAGATATAATTATTTATTACGGTTGTGAATAATAAAATAACGGCATTACAAAGGAAAGATGCAGTAAATCAGTGATTTCTTCAGTTGATTCTACTCTAAGAATATTTAGATGAGAATGAGAACTAATCCTATTCATACTATCGTGTTAATATTTGTGGTGATTTCTGGAGAAATAGTTTCGGCATTGACGTACCGTATCGTTCCAAGTAAGTATCTGTAAAATTTGCTCCATCGCTGAATATTTTGATTACAAACAAAACAGTCTTACTTTGGAATTTGTCCTGAGTCATGGATTGAGAATTCGCATGTACCACAGATATCTTACATACTCAAATGAGGCTTATCGTATATTTCTAGGCGGGAATGCGAATAACGTTGGAAATACAAGTTCAATAATTCTAATTTCTATTACTGTATTACAGGACGTGGGCTAAGTCTAAATGGAACATTCGAGTCAGAGTTTAATAGTTTGTCGAGTCCGCTTGATCGAAGTACGAATGTATCTTGCAAATTGGATAAGACGAAATCGAAATGTCTTGAAGGGAAACTCCAAAAACCAATTTCATCTAAAGAAACTAAAATTTACACAGGAAGTGCAGAAGAAATCGAGGATGAAAAAATTGAAAGACAAGACCAACTTTTGGGTCTACCAACTAATCCATTTGGTTACGTAGCCACACTACTGATTCCACTCACGGCCTTCCTATTTTCATTTGTCGTCACTAATTTGACTATAGTCAGCATTAACACAGCTCGTTTGAGAAGAAGGTTAGAAGACGCAGAGGAGGTCTTGCAGAATATCAATAATTTCGCACAATTGCAAAGGGGAGGAGTCAATGTGACCTACAATGCTACGGCTGTGCATCAATCGCAGTCAATTGACAGTGCGGAAAAACAATCTATGGAAGAAAGTCATGAAAATCAACTGGAACACAAAGTCGGAACAACTGACCAATTACCACACGGAACGTTAAATTATTTGCACTTGTGGTTCTCACAGAAAATGTTAAAATTTATTTCAATGACAATTCAAAATTTGGACAATTACACAAATAAAAATTGAGTCCTGTATTTAAGAATTGTATGTTTTTCTTAGATTGTCATTAAGTTTTGATAACACAGGATTGGTCTGCTTTCTATTAAGCCGAGGTGTCTTTATGCGCCCCGCCGCCACTAGTTGGCGTGCTCTGAGGATCACGTGATCAAATTGTTCAGAATGGATAGGAGGGGCGTATTGGGACGACATGTCGTATTAGGCCGCCTACTCTATCTATCTAAGGGGAGGTGAAGGGGGTTCAATTGAGCCATGACTCGAGTTGACCCGACCCTTGACCTTTGACCTAGGGCAATGACCTCATAGGAAATGACTGCAAAGTAGTGCAAGTAATATATCATTTCATAGGGGAGGTGAAGTTGGTTCAATTGAGCCATAACCCGAGTTGACCCGACCGTTGACCTAGGGCGATGACCTCATAATAAATGATTGCAAAGCGGGGCAAGTAATATATCATTTCAAAGGGGAGGTCAAGGAGGTTCAATTGAACCATGACCCGAGTTGACCCGACCCTTGACCTTTGACTTTGGACGATGACCCCGTGACCCCGTAAGAAATGGCTCCAAAGTACGGAAAGTTATATATCACTTTAACGGGGAGATGAAAGGGGTTGAACCATGACCCGAGTTGACCCGACACTTGACCTTTGACCCGTGGCGATGACCCTATGGGAAATGGTTGCAAAGTGGGGCAAGTGATATATCATTTCAAAGGGGAGATGAGGGGGGTTCAATTGAACCATGACCCGAGTTGGCCCAACCTTTTGACCGTTGACCTTTGACCTGCGGCGATGACCTCATGGGAAATGACTGCAAAGTGGGGAAGTGATATATCATTTTGAAGGGGGGTGAAGGGGGTTTGTTCAACTGAACCATTGCCCGAGTTGACCATACTCTTGACCCTTGACCTGGGTCGATGACCCCGTAACCCCGTGCGAAATGGCTCCAAAGTGAGGAAAGTGATATATCACTTTAATGTGAAGATAAAAGGGGTTCAATTGAACCATCACCCGAGTTTATTTGATCCTTGACCTTTGACCTGGGGCAATGACACCCATGTCAAAGCGAGGGAGGAGAAGGTTTTGTTCCCATCGGAAATGACTACAAATTGGGGTAAGTGATAAATCATTTCAAATGGGAGATGAAGTGAATCAGGTGAACCATTACCAAGTTGACCTGACTCTTGACCTTTGAATCTGGGTGGTGACCCCGTGGGGAATCGCCATTTGGGGGTGGGGAATTATACATGAACTTAATGGTGGTAAGGAGGAGCAAGTGGTATTACGCCTTAGTTGTGACTTTTCCCAGTCCATTTTCAAATGGGCATTCCGTCTAGTTATTAATATATACATATAGTCACATACGTATACATGAAATAACAATATTGCAGGGGGGGGGGGCAAGTTGCGAACGGACAACTATGTAGCCTTCAGGAATTTAGAGAATTGGCAAGTGAGGAATTGAACCTACGACAGAATTGAATTAGCGCGGTGTCCGTTGGGTTGCACCACGAGCGCATCCCCTGGTGTTGAAAGAACTTTTTCTAATTTTAAGATTTCAATGAAATGGTGTGCAATTATAATTAAAATCAACGCAAATTTTTATTGTCATTATATATCCAACCAAATATTTAGTGACAAATGTAAACAAGCAATTTAAACAAATAATGGTGACGCCCTTGCCTCGACAGATGGGTAACATAATGACCTCATCAGAGGGAGTTATATTTCCTAAATATAAACTTTCTTCTCATTGAGCCAATAAAGCGAGAAGTATTAGATAAATAATATATAAATATATCACAGTTTAGTATTCGAAACTACTACCCATTCTTCACAATTTATAAATTAACTACACTCGTTAATTCTCGTAATGACGAATAGCGCTTACCAAACCCTCAGTTGCAAACTTGATATTACGCTCCAGCGAATTCTCTCCGGAGTCAATCGGCACAGACTGTCTACCAAATCTATGCAAGTCGATCGTCTCTAATTTAGCAAAGTATATGACTGGTGCAATAGCCATGATTAAGAGAAGAGTAATACCAGAAAATCCGAAAATCGACGAAAAGACAATTAAAGCGGTCCAGAATAACACCAATGGTATGATTAAAAAACTATTTTCTAATAAGCTTTTGGTCTTCATTTCATGCATGAATTCCTGAACATCTTGCCAAGTTTTGGTCATCACATGGGATGCTGATTGATAATTTGGATCAAATAAACTCAAACCAATTCTGGCCGGATCGCCATCAGGTGTATCTGGGACGTCTTGGTCACGGAGAGGGGTCACAACTTCAATGGGGACACCAGCAAGTCCACTTAATGCATTCAGCTGTTCTTGATGAAGTTCTTGCAACCGACTACCCCCAGCTAAACCGAAGATACCGAAACTGAAGGTAACAAAGGTCATTGCCAAGTTTGCCAACAAGAAAGGTAAAACGCCGAAAAGATTGAGCCCTGATTGTACGATGCCCAAGAATTCTTGACGACTTTCAGGATCTGGTGGTGGATCATCGTCTTCTTCGCTCACAGAGTTTGATTGAGCAGTGATTCGTTTGTCCAATTTGGTCGGTTTCCGGCATTTCTTGCATTTAATGTCATCCTTTAGAATATGTTGAGTCAAATTCAAATTTTTCATGTACACAAGTTCCAAGGCTTGGAGTTTTTGTTTCAAATCTTGCACTTGTTCTTCATTCAGTGTCAAATGTCCTTTCCAATCGTTGAACCATGATTTCAACTTCAGAAGTGATTTGTAGGCTTTGACTGTCAGAGGTAGCTCGTCAGCTAGTATAAATTAATAACAAAATTTAAAAAATGTTGATATTAATGAATCCAGACGGAGATCCAAAACCAATTTATTTCAAATAATTCAAGATTACTTTGTCCACAGAATTTAGTAAACAAAAATTATTCAAGATCGCTCCAACTATTATAGGATTATTTTCATTTGGGTTTTTTTTTGTATAAAGGAATAAAATTCTTTCCCTATGTATCAGTTTCCTTTAACTTCCCAATTGGGAGGCCGGAGGATTGGTGAAATGGTTATGGACCACCCGAATGTTTACTTACTTTCATTTGTTCTGTACTTAAGAACATTTGTCATCGGAATTTCATTCTGGTTGTGCTGATAATATCGAAACGGAATTGTTTCAACACCGTGCCCTTCTGGGTAAGAATTAGAGTAAATTATTTGGGATTCAAAAAATTAAAATCAAAAATTAATCGAAATCAATTCAAATAATTCAAAATGAATTTAATAGTGACTTTTAAATTCTGACGTACATTATTATTTTGAATTGTTTAAAAAAGTTTTCATGTCCGAACAAAACTAAAGTTCAAACTTTTATAATTTTCAATACGCATTTTAGTGGTAATTTGAACCAGTTTTTAGGTTACAAGTAAATATATACGAATAAAAAACAAATACTTACGATTACAGTTGATGTTGAAAACTTTACACAGACTGGAATCTTCACTTTGAAATAATATTTGTCCATGACTGAAAAACACCAATTGGACCAGTATAATTGTAAATAAAATATGGTAAGGGTTTCCCATTTAAATTGGATGGATTTGACTGAGGTAAAGCTTCAACGCATTCGTACTCACAACGGGGTCACATTTTTCTCAAAACTAAACCGTTGGTTAGACAGTGAACCACGCACTGTACAACTGTCCTCAAAAAGGACAACTTCCGAACACTTTCAATATTCGCATCGTTGCGAATCCTGATTTTAATATGACAGAACTTTTACTTTTAGCTTTATGGTATATCATTACCTTTAGTTCTCTAGTCATCCTACCTCTTCGGAAATGCATTCGCATGGATTGACTGTCTAACATTACAGACCCATACAATCAATTTTCAGAAACAATTTCACAGAGTAAGAAATATAATGTTAATCCGAATTAGTCTATGTTTCTTTATTCAAATCATTCAAATTCTTGCGTGCACTTACAATTCACGTTTCTAAAATTTTGATTGAATTATTATGTATCAGTCAAATTAAATTGCTCGTCCATTAATTATTCATTCCAATTCCGAGTCGTTCCCATTGTTGACGTCCGGAGTTTCCAATCTGTTGAATTTGAAATAAAATAATGAAAATCAGGGAAGATAAAAATTAATCGTATAAAAAAAGAATTACATTTTTTCTTCGTATTTTCTGGGAAACGAACTAAGTAAAAAGTAAGTGGTAAAAATATGGATTTTACATGTTAAAAAGAATTTGTTGATTCTATTTACCTGTTTCAATCGATTTCTATACAAGCCCTTTTTGAGCACGACCAGATGCCCTCTCCACAGAAACACGAATTACAATCCACGGTCTTCGTTTGACCTTCCACACAGTCACGTGGAGGTAGAGGTCCAGGAAACTCTGGAGCTGTAAAATTGTTAATATGGCATTGTCTGTCTGTTTTTTAAAAACAATTTGATTTTATTTCTTACACTGTTGCTTTTGTTCCAAACATCTCATCATCGTACACGCCCAATGCCCTTGAGAACACCAGCATTGATTACAATCAATCATCTTTCTTTCACCATCCGTACATTCAACTCCAGGTTTATTCGAAACTGCAAATTATAATCATTAAATTCACATGATATTTTGATTACAAATATTCTCGTTCAGAAAGATAATTATACCGCTGGATATTTTGTTCAATGTTTTTATTTTATTTAGGTTTAAATAACAAATGTCGTAACATTTGTCGGCAAAACTAATAGAATAAATATTTTTTATAGAAAGTTACACAATATTTTCTTTTCAAAATTGACTCTACCTTCAACGGCATACGCTTCCAGCGTACAAATCTCCAGAATGACGCAGACACACACAAACCGTAGAAATGCAGACATCATAAAACTTGTGTTCAAAACGCTTAAAAATTGATTATAATTGTGGAGAGTTTGGATTGCTACACTGGTATGACACTACTGCACTTTCTGGGACGGTTTTATAGCTGTGAATGTTCGGAAGATTAGAATTTATGAAATTAAGGATTTCCACACTAACTAGTGATTCTGTCCCTGAAATTCTGTTATATTTGCATATGTACGGTGGATAATAAATACTACAGGAAGCCACTACTAGAGCCTACCATGTGTTCGGATATGTCCGAGAAACCCATCCATATACACGTGGAATTTTTCACTGGACTATTTTTGGATGAAATTTTACAGCGTGAATTGAACCTCTAGCCATACGTAACGCTGAAGTGCAGCTTATAATGCACCGATGGTAATTGACCCTACAAACTCTCGACTTTCTTTTCCATACCTACATAACATGGATGATCACAGAATATGATACCACATCAAACGGTGACAACCACAAGTGGGCCGAAAGGCATTGAACCACCCAGTAGTACGTCGACTAAAGACCCCATTAAAATTAGATACCTGTATAATATTTTTGAATAACTTTTTACGGTCTCATTATTTGTGTCAACAACCGACTTATGGGTACATTAATTCAGAGTCAGAGTCAGAGAATTCTTTAATAAAGTCATAATGTTCCATAGCCCATTCAGTTCAGTAAAATAACCAAATAAATTAGTTGAATCATAATTAATCACAATTAGTAAATTGTGAGAGTAAATTACTACAGCATTATTGCATTATGAATGAACAGTGCTGGGATAAGCGGATGTTTTTTAACTCCGTGGTATTAACAAATAATTCATTAGCCAAATATGAGATTCATACTCAGAATTTAATTACTCTGACTACATACAACTACTGATATCTGGTTCTATAATGGCCCAGTCATAATTTCACAGATTGAAAATCAATCTAATCATATTTCAGGAGGATTGCATGGTGTCTTTTTATTGTGACGGCAATGGCATCGGACATGCAAAGTGGTTAGTCAGCAATATCATTTATCATAGGTAGGAGCGGAAAGCATACAAAACGTGTGAGATATACATTTTACGAGAATATTCAGTGGAATACAGCATTTTTTATGAATTAAAGGAAACTTGTCATCGACTTTTGTTGTTTTGGAATTTTCAAGTGATCGGTCAAATAACTACAATATTCTACCGTTTCTCAATGTTTTCGCACATTTGTTCATCAAAGCTCATTTTAAACATCATTCATTCATCATTCATCATTCATTATATCATTTCATTTCTTAGTTGCATGCAAATAATTTTAGCAGCTCGTAAATGCATCTTAAAACTAGAAAATTCATAATAAGTTGGCGTAACTTTCTTTGACACGATATTAACTATACCATAATCGCCGTTAATTTAAATATTAACGATATTAATAAATGCGGAGGTCGATCCAAAACGGTCGAAAGACCAATCCACCAATTTATTTCAAAGAATTCAATATTACTTTGTCCAGACAATTTAGTAAACAAAAACTATGATAAAAAATCAAAATCTCTCCAACTAATTTCATTTTAGTTTAAGCATAAAAGAAAACAATTATTATCGTGTGTGTCAAATTCCTTAAGCTTCCTATTGGCAGGCCGGAGGCTGGAAAAATGGTTATGGACCACCCTGTAAAATCAATTTGATTTGAATTTTATATTGATTGTGGTGACCATATCTAAATGGAATTGTTTCAGCACCGTGCCCTCCTGGGGGAAGAATTAGAGTAAAATATTTCGAATTCAAAATTAATTTGATAGTGATATTTGTATCCTAATATTATAGATTTAAAAAAAAAGTTTTTCTGCCCGAACAAAGTTGCAACGTTTAAACTTTTATAATCTATAACTACAATACGCCTTTTAGTGGTAATTTGAATCAGTTTTCAAGTTACAAGTAAATATTGATAAATAATAAAGAAATACTTACGATTGCAGTTGAAGCGGAAAAGTTCAGGAAGTCTGGAACTCTCACGTTAAAATAATATTTGTCCATGACTGAAGAACAAAAGTTACACTAATATTGCGAATAGAAGTAGGTAAAGTTTTCCCATTTAAATTGAATGGAATTGACGGAAAAAGTAAGGCTACAACGCGTTCGTACTCGTAACGGGGTCATAATTTAAGATTAAACCGTTGGTCAGAGAATGAACACTGCACAACTGTCTCAAAAAGTACACTGTCAATATTTGCATTGTTGCGAATCCAAATTCTAACGTGACCGAATTTTTACTTTTAACTTCATGGTATATGAGTGCAACATTTAATTCTCTAATCATCCTACCAGTTCAGAAATGTATGTATTCGTGCACACATTTCTATTGCAAAAATACCACAAGAATTTCTCAAATCCGGAGTGTGAAATCCTTGGCATTAATATGGCAATAAATATATATTTTTCAAATCTTACGCATGTGAACATCTTAATTTCGGTAAAGCCCGTTGTTTGGATACATATTTACGAATTATGTCATTTTTCTTTATTCAAATTATTCATGATTCCTGGTAGCACGTTTAAAATTTGTGTTTTTAAAATTTTAATCGAATTATTTTGTATCTGAGAAATTAATTGGTTCGTCCACTAATTATTCATTTCAATTCCGAGTCGTTCACAGTTGACGTCCGAAGTTCAAGGGAGAATCTGTTGAATTTGAAATAAAATGACGAAAATCAGGGAAGACAGGAATCAGTAGTATGCATGTGTGATGTTTCCTACAAAATGGCCGCCAAAAGGGGAGGAGCCAACGGGGATCGACCAATGGGGACCGGGAGGAGGGGTGGGAGCCTGAAACAATGATGGCCGTCCAAATCGATGAGGAAGACAGGGTGGTTCAAATAAAATCAATAAAGGGTGGTTCAAATAAAATCAATAAAGGGTGGTTCAAATAAAATCAATAAAGGGTGGTTCAAATAAAATCGATGAAGGGTGGATCAAGTAAAATCGATACAGGGTGGCCCAAAGAAAATCGATATTGTATGATCACAAAATAAATCAATAGTGCGGGAGGATGGTATAAATGCCTAACTAGGAGCAAAAGAGTTTGAATCTGGGTACGAAGACTTTTGATCTAGAAATGTCCGACTTTGGACCTAGAAACGACAGATCTTGAATCTAGAAACGACAGACTTTGGACTTAGGAACTAGAAATGTCAGTCTTTAGAACTAGAAACGGCAGGCTTTAGAACTAGAAACGGTAGATCTTGAAACTAGAAACTGCAGACTTTGGTCCCAACATATAATAACTTTTAAAAATTTAAAAAAAAAATAAAGAATTGGAAAAAATAAAAATTAACTCACCGATTATTTCCGGACGACGAGAGGAGAACGTTCACACACGGAGCACAAAACTAAACTGAGCCGCATACACAAAATGCAAATTGGTATAAGCGTAAGAATAACAAAAA
>JAQFYE010003178.1:0-15979 GCA_034694305.1 Protaphorura glebata
ATTCTTGTTGTAAGGTGTATTTTTGGACATCTGGATTAGAAGTAAATTAGGGCCTTTACATTCAAATTTATCTCTTTTCTCACAAATCCAGATTCACCCAGAAATTAACTCTACAAAAGTCGCAAATTTTGTTAACTGGTAAAACTTCGATTCGACTTAAGAAGTTTCCAAAAGATTTTAACTTTGCCAACGCACATAAACTACGCAACTGGAACGCACCCTTCACGTACGACTCTTAACGAGTTGTAGAGTTCTGCCCAAGTACTCTCGGATTTCTGACACGGAAACTAAAATTGACTATCCCTGATGGTTTTCGCCATTTCAAACTTTGAATTCAAATAATATTTTTCTTCCTGTGATTTGGTAAGGTTGAGTTCACCAAAATAAGTTGAAAACTCAAAGGTACAAGAGTCTGTAAGTCTGTACGGACGAATCTGAATAAAGTGACGAGAAAATATTTTTCTGTATTCCCAATTCGCTTAATCATATGTAGTTATGGTAGATTCAACTCCACTTAGGTAGTAAGCTCGAAAATATGAAAAAAAATTGTTCTAAGTCGAATCTATCGTGCCATGGTACTGTTGTCGAGGAAAATCGTGAAATAAGCCTTTGAATTATTAGACTTTTCTTCCGGAATTTTAAATGCGTTAGGAATAAAAATTTTGGTTCGTTTATTTTTTTAGGAAAAACAAGGAAAACTATACTATAAAACGAGTGAACCACAGTCAACATTACAGACACATAAAAACGAAGTCACTTTAACGACAAATGTAACTTGATGAGCTATTAGCTTACACGTAAACATACGAACGTTAACTTCGTAGATCATAGGGAATATAGAACGGAGAGTGGAATAGGAAAATTTGGTGTCGGGTCAAGGTCATCGTATATACTGTAGGCTATGTCTATCCTTGTCAGTCAATATCTTTACTGAACAAGTGCATTTACAGTTCGTGTGTCGTTACGTTCGGATTGTTTGCTCTAGCAATTCGCTATCCTCAAAACTAAGTTTATCCCTACTCAGGACATATACTTACATTCAAGGAAAACGTCTAGGACGAAAAATATCTTACAAGAATAGAATAATAAACCAGGCGGGAATACTTGGGGTACCTGGTAGCGAACCCAGCATCATTGACGGAGAAATGAGAAGTGGACCACCTCACTACTCCGGCACCCTCGGAAGGCAGTTATTCTTAAATTGATCAACTTCAAAAGTGAAGTACAACACGTACTAGATTGCTAAGTAAATAGGATTAAAATGAATGTGGGAAAGAAAGAAACGACGCCGGGAATTAATATATAGTTAGCTAGTGGACACGGTTGCAAACCTTGCGAAATGTTGACGAAATTGGTGGAATGATTTTTTTCTCGATTGCAGGCCAGACATGTTCCCACACATTTGTTAAAAAATGCAGAGTGTTCACTCGTAACTTACATGATGAAAAATCGGGTTTTCCGTCAGACTACAAATATTTTAGTTCATGATGTCCACACGGCGGGGTCCAACACATTCGGACCGTGCACGGCATAGATTTTTCTATTTCTAGTCTGTTCTGTTGCTTAATGGAGACTTGAGTGAGTTCCAGTATTCGTAGTGATTTTATTCCCTTGTGGTATTGTTTTGAGAAACAGGAATTTCAACTCAGGGCATAGAGATAATCCGCCTTTAGTCGAGGTTCTCGCATGCTACAATAATACCTGCAGGTGTATAATAATGCATGGTACGAAACTTTTATTTGGTTCAGTAAAGTGGTATTTGCAATAGTTTTTAAGGTATGCCGTGAATTATTGAGCCGCCAGGGAAAGAATTTGTCACCTCAGGTGAGAGTGATTTCTTCGCGGTGTCTTGGATTTTGACAAGAGTGTCTAAGGAAGCCAATCCTGCATTCGGCTTGTATTTTCCCCGCTTTCATCGCTTTTCCATTCTCTCTCGATATTTTCGCAAGATAATTCATTGTAGCGAGTGTGGTCCTATTTTTTACTTGAGAAAATAAGACGTAATGCGTAAGGGATTGGATTGAGGTGGAAGTGAATGAATGAACCGAAAGAAATTGAATTTCAGGGTCCAACGAAATAAGAAGCAAGTCTAAGACCGCTCTATCTGTTCTTCTACCGTGTGCGCGTTGAAATTCATAGACTTTCTTTGACAAGGAACAGCATTTCCGCACAAATTCCGCTGCAGAGTGTTGGCACAGAACGCAAAAGCAAAAAATTACAAAATTTATGTACATGTAATTTTAAAGATTTTTAAAAAGAGGTAATTCTGTCTTGGAGTAATAAGATCAGGTTTTTTCTCAATTGTCTACTAAAAAAAGTAAACCAACCACTGAATTCATTATCTGAATGACAATTGATGGGAAGTTACAAATACATTGTACGTCCCTCCCTTTGAAAATCGTAAATTAATGCTTATTCATTTGAGTGCAAATTAGATTGTGTATGAGTAAAAGCAGAATTTGCAACATTTCTGACGACGACATGCAAATTCTTACAGACCAAATGTGAGCTTTAGCACCCATGATCAGTGGATTTACTCACGGTGAAAATTATACACAGTATGAGCTATATTTCACATCTGAATGATTTACCTCTCAAGTCAAGTCAAGTCAACACATGAAATATAAATTCTGCCTTGGCCAGACACACATTTTTGATTATGATCTTGATAATGCAAACCAATTTGCACTGTCCGTCTGCGTAAATCAGAGTTGAATTTGAACTGAAGTTTGTTTCAGGGGAAGAGTGATGAAACTAATTTCACGAGCTGATGGAAGTTACTCCTCTGCAAAATTGTATTTGATTGCAACAGGGTATACTCCCCAGTCCCCTCAGGCATTTTGAACTCGAACCAATGCAATCGAATAAGTTTTGTTTTGGAACTAAACAAATTTATCGCCTTAACTTTTGATTAGAAATGTTTCTTTCATTTATGGGCCTACGTAACTTCTACACATGTGTAAGTTTCGACAAAACTCACATCACGCGTACCTCCGTAGTTTGTCGCGAATATGAAGATTCCGTTTGCTGATATGGTTGGACATTTCTTGATACGCCACGAATTACCAATCACCAGAAGCCGGTTTCGAATTGAAGGAATAGTTAACATAGAAAACAGGTTCGACTCCTATTTTCTTCAGCCATCCTTATGGAGGAAATGGTGTATGTTCACCTGGCCTTATCGGGATAAATTCAAGCCCAAGCTTCCGACAGGTCATTTATGCTACACTAACCCTATCTTCCAGAACACAATTCGCTCTACTTAATGTTAAACATTCGATGGCCTTGTTTATTGTATATCGAATTCGCAAAACGCGCGATCTTTCACTAAAGTTGTTCAGCAAACCCAGTGCTACAAAATACGAAAAATGCAGCTTCATTACGGAAATAACCGTTCTCCGATAAACTGCGGCCAGTGTCCTTTGATATCGAAAGTACGATTGTATGAAATAGATGGTCCAAAAGATTAATCCGCTGACTCGACGTCAACCCTAGCAGCGTTCTGTACCTTTCTACTGGGCCTTTCAAATTTATTCAGAGAAAAGATGTAACGAATTCTAAGGATACACTTGTGCAAATATTATAAGACATGACGGAAGCGAGTAGAAAAATGACTGTGGGTGGTCCACGATTAAGGGCACGACATGACATTTTATTATTACGTAATATTTTGAGACAAAACTGAATATTTGATTGTGGCTTTATTGCATTTTTGCCCTGCAAAGCGTGAGGGCACTCGACAACTTTTAATTATTTATTTTGTGTATGCAATTTTACCGTTTACTCTGACTTCGTAAATAATGTTGGACTTGTTTGACGTGCTAGTGCGGGGCGGTTCTCTACAGGTTTTCTCTCACTGCTACAGCCTCCGGGTTCAAATATATATATTTCTAGAGAATACGATGTAGACTATTATGTATACCGCTGTTGATCACGCTAGCGGCGCGTTACTGAAATTTTGAGATAAAGCGAAATAAGAAGGAACTTTGCCTTGTTTTGGTCAGAATTACTGCGAGTGTGATCAAGTGCGATGGAAGATCTGTTAGCTCATTAGATTCTGCATGAACCTTGTCTTATGCACATCTTACTTTGTCTTCTGACAAGTCTTACATGAAAAGAGTAAAATGCTGCAAATGCTATATGAATCATCCTAACATTAATACATAATACAAAATAGACTCTTCCGTCGTCAAATGAGGGGTAAATTCCCATACGCTTCACTTTGCTGCTTCTGGACGGACTCCGAATATTTTTTCCAGGAGCCGAAGAAAGTTTGGTGAAAGTTGAATTCAGTTCGAAACTCGAGTTCGTCGGTCCCTGGTCGGTTCTACAGAATACTTTTTTGAATACAATTTCGCCGCGGGGTAAATTTCTACTCGTGGGAATATTTGCAGACAATGTGCGTCGGTATCGAGGCGTCCTATTTTCATATCAAGCACTCATAGATTATAATTCATACCAAAATTCCTGAGTATATAATGGTACACACACACACGAATTAGGAAATTCGAACACGATCGTGTGAGTGGACTAGAAGTGTTGCATGGAGTACTGCCGTGATTTTGCAAATGAACACGTCGTTGAAGTCTAAGCACGGTAAACACATATACAGGCTCACTATATTGAAACCTGCCCCAGGCGACCGGGCTCAGCATATCAAATGTGACCACGTCGTGCAGTTGATCATTACTTACTATTAAAGGCCACGTTATTGGCAAGCGGTGTTCAAATAATGTTATCATTTTCGGCTATACCTTCCTAGAAAAAAAGTTTCGAACACGCAGCTAATTTTTAAATGAAGAAGGATACCAGAGAATTTCCGAGTTAGAATAACAATTAAAATTTTAAACAACAAACGAAGGTGTAGACATTCTTAGGTAACGCGCATTACGATACTTCGCTCTGTTAAATTTTTGTGTATACTTAGCCAAGTCTTAAATTTCTGAATCCAGAAAATAATGAAAAAAAAACTCGGTCTTATCGGAGTAATAATATTTTTGAATTGTCTGCTTTCAGGTACTAGTACTTGGTACAATGGTTTAACCCTTTTCAATACAGCCAACCCCTCATAAAATGCTTTCAATTTTTGGTTTTCATTGTCGTATTTAAACATTTACTAGGTTGCTTGTTTGAGTAATAGGCTTGTCAGACAGGAATTCATACTCCAAGGAGTACCAGTTGACGTTTTCTCATTAATTTTTTATATTCACATGTCGATCCTCAATTCAGTCACACTTAAGACGTAATAAGACGATCCGCTCTTTATGAAATGTTTATTTTAATATTCACTCATTCTATTGCCTTGCTTGTCATGACATGTCCTTGTTTTTGTCATTACTTTTTCAAGTTGTGTCGACAAACTGGGAATTTATTTATTATTCAAGTACTTACAGAATACGAAGAAGTCGAAAGTTTTTAGTAAATCCAGTGGGAACGACTTAAAGTAGTTGATATTTTAAGATAGGATTTAAAACTTTTTGAGTTGTTTTAGATCGATAGTAAGACTTCATCCAATCCGAGCAAGGAAGGAAGAGTACACATTCATTCAATTCAATTATAATGAAAAGGAAATGGCTCATCATGATTAGTCTTAAATGAATGGAATTAGGGTTTCAAGAAACGTGCCGGGTAGAAATAAGCCAGGGAACCACGAAGTAAACCAGTTTTTGGAGAAAACATTCTAAATACTAAGGGTTGAAAGACTCCTGAGATTTATGTCCTTTTACCTTTTTCTCCACCTCCAAATCTGAGATTAATGTTTCGGCTCTAAAGTTTTAGCCCTAAAAGATTTTTACGAGGTAACTACTCCATATAATTCTTCGAGTTGGGCGTCCGGGCTAAGCTTTTGAAACCCCTGAAGTATTGCGTCAATGTGAAAACTTAACCGGAAGGGGGTCAGAGAAGGACTTTTGCAAAAATTACCACCTCTATATATACAACAATTTGTATGGGTTGGACTGATTTCAGGAAAGTTGTTTTACAGGCATAATTATGCTGAGAAGGTATTTGGTCCTTTTGTGAACCCTTTAAATGAAATTTCAATACATTTCTGAAAATCAAAGCAATAGGGCAAATGGAATAATGGTTCTTTAGATTTATGTATCAGGAAAACTAGGATTGCATAAACTAGCTAATATTTAAAACTAATAGTTTTGGGACTTGTCCCAACCTGACATGGTTTTTCAACTTAACTAAATACAGTTAACTAATATTTAGTTTCAGTGTGCAAAACTATATACGAAGTTCAATCGAATCTCTACGATATCACCTGGTGACGCTACTTTGTTAAACTAAGGGACCCAATACGATCCATCAATAAATCACTGGAGACCGCGGTTTAAGTCTTCAATTAATTAGCACACGTTTTTACCCACGCTCATTGCCCTATTCGTAGAATACTGTTGGATCGTAGCAAGTTAGTTCAGCTGTAACAAAACAAAGAGTGTGTTATACGAACACACATACGAAGCTATATGCTCCTTTATTATTTCACAGAATTTACTGAAATCCAGGATTGCAAAACTTTGCGTCATTAGATTATCTCGCCAGATAATTGGATAAATCTCGTTGATGATAAGCTTGAACATATGTTTTTTTTTCATTTATTTGGTAATCCCTAGCACTGTGTGAAGTGCAAGCGAGAATATAATAATACAACCACCATTTCCAATTCTGCATAACTTGTATACAGTATACACGGATTAAGGCGGATCGTTGATCAATCAAAAATTTGCGGTACATATTTTCTACTACAAGCTTAATTCCCCATATGTCTGGATTCCAAACCAGTGAAATTCTCTTGGGTGTAATTATTGTTATATTAAAGTTGGCAAACTTTTACCAGTCGTTTCCCCGTATGAATCTGTCAACTGGAAAGCCTTGTCAAATTGTCAAGGAAAGTTTCCTAGTTGGCTAATGTTTATCAGGCTTGCCGAGTTGGAAATCTGAATCACATGATACTGGTATGTGTGGTAGAGCGAGTGGAATTTTACTCAATATATCTTTCTCTTCCTTGCAATAGAAAACGGAACACAAATACAATTTATTCGAAAATCGACATGATTTCTCTGGGGAGTAAAAACCTGAAGTCTGAATGCGACAGTATCAGACTAGTTAGTAGTTAGCTTTGAAAGCTTGAATTTTGACTTCTGACTATCGTCTTTTCGAAATTTTTGATAAGTGAATGTGATTTGGATCGTCTAACACCTGGTAATGATTGCACTAACCTAATCAGTACCGCGTTGGCAAAATAATTGACTAGATTGACTTTTCTCAGTTCTCTTGAACATACGTGGCTTGCATAAACGAAATCTTTGTAGAGTTAGCTCAAATCCTACAAGAAATTCATGAATTTCTTTGTTTTGTACACATAACAAGTTGAACTTGCGTATATCGGAATTTCCCAACATACTACGTCTATCACACCGTGAAACCGAAAGTGATCCCATGTCTGTTCAAGCAGGGAAAACATTCTTTGAAACTTTGTTCCCAAAGAGACATCTCATTTAGACATTTTGTAGTCGACAAGGAATTCTGTACTTTGTCATTTATAAGTTAACCAACCAGTGCCACTCAATTTCATTATCATAGACTGAATTTCAAAGGCAATTGTCTTCTGAGTTCTGACGTCGGTGACGCTCTTAGTTGTCTTCGTGAAAGTCAAGTAGTAGTCCAAAATTTCACTTTTAATCCATTGAGACCTTCTGACAGGTGAACTGAAGAAGTCGAGTGAAAGCGTACAAGAAGGCATAACCCAGAACCTTTCAAGTTTGTGGTCTCAATTAGATACCCATGGTTCATTCTCCTGAGAATTTGGACACTTCCACAAAACTCCTTTGAAGTGTTATTGACAAATCCTCAAAGTCTCAACTTTACAACAACATTTGCATTGCCACAATTGTTAAATAAAGTTTCAGAGCAGCACAAACATAGTTCAAACTTAAAATTAGCGTTTCTTTATATGTACAGGGAAAGGATCTGAAAAGAGCAAATTGTTTTGCTAATTAAGACTTCCACCAGCCATATTTGCGTTTAGATAAGTAAAAGACCTTACCAGAGTCGGGTCAAAGGTCATTACTACTAAAACGTTCTCTTGATTACTTGGTGTCAGTTTAAACAGGAGCGTACCTGTGAATGAGTCCGAACCCTAAAAAAATACCAATACTTACAAATAAACCGTCAGGTCGAATTTTTATTTAAAGAAACGGAAAGGCCTAACAGTTTATGTTGCTCCAAATTATTTTTCCCCGTCATCTCTCAAATATTTCAAAATGTATGAATTATCTCTCACACGTCCAGTACAGAATTGAATATAATCAATTTTATTTTCAGGATAGAATATCTAGAAAATATTTTATTGCATATATTTGACTCTGATTTCATTAATTTCAAAACCGGAGTAGAGGAAGATACGTATGAAATCTCAAGTGTTTTATTTAGCATTCCGAGACAGAATTTTATCACTGGCAGTAAACCCCTGGTGGTATCTTCACTTTTAAGACCTGTGAGCCCGATGGAGAGAGCTGGTGAAAGTCATGATTGAGTTTTATTAACCCTGGCGGCTTTCACCTAATAAAAAATATCTCCGACACCGTTCATTAGTGAAAGCAAAAAATGACACTATTTTTTAAGAGTAGTGAATTAATGTATGATTAAAGGACTGTGAGCTGAATAGACCGGAACCACCAGAATTTCGACCCCCCATACACACAAAGCCCATCTTTTTCCACAAGGAACTTTCAGATGTTACTGTGCCTGTTCGGAAATGGAATATATAGAATAAAATAAGTGAGGTTTATTTCCGTACCCTACATACGTACAGCGCTATTCTCATTGATTACCTTGCATTCCAGACATATTGATTGAGGGACATGATTATGTGCTAGCCGTTCCTTAAGGAGAAATCACGGTGTTCAGTGGAAGTGGTAACCCTACACGCCAAATCGTTGTTTTTCTTTATCATGTTGTCATATTCCCGGCTAAAACAAATGAACTGATAAACCAGGAGAAGTTTAGTCCTAAATAATTTTTACATCTGAATAGCTGTTCCTTGTCCGACTTTTCATTCTAGCCAAATGAATTCACCTTACATGTGGTAGCAGAGCCCCGCGCAAAGGCTTTGGAATCTTTTGAAGATAAAAGAATTAAAATCAAAGGCCCAACGGTTGGATAGCAGTGTGTGGTGCTATTCTGACGTTTAGAGAGAAACAATCCAGTTTTACTTTAACGAATTTCTTATCCACTTTACTCTTTTCGTCACGAAATAAAATTATATCACATACGAAAGAAGAGCATTTGTGGAACCCCAGGTTTCTTTTCGTTTCCTTCCTTTTCCATGGGTTTAGTTATAACATTTTGGTCCAAAGCGGGCATAATTCTTCCACACGAATGACTACGCTAAATGTGGGTCGATGTGGGTCTTCGCTTCTATTTTCTTTCAACCATCAACTTTGTCTTTCTTTGTCTCAAGAAGGCCGGAGGACGTGTTTCGAATGAGACGACGTCGCCCGGAACCAAAGATAAGAAGAGAAGAAAAGAAATACAGCTACTTTAGATCCGAGTGTCGGAATTAATGCTATGAAACCTTTCAGATCTGTGTGAACAATGTTCTAACTGTTGACAAGAAGGTTTCTACTAAAACCAAAATGAAGGCAGCTTTGGAATCTAAAATCAATTAAATTCTATGCATCGAGTGTTTGATGTCTTAGTCATGAGTATACAGAGTATCTGAGCGAGATTGGAACACCTCTCAAAAAATGTGAACCGAAGGAGATGCATTCTTGTGTACCACTCCAAGAACGTGCTCATTGGAATTTTACGCTATAAAAGTTCTTGAATTCTGTGGATGGACCGCGTTACTAGAATTTCACGAGGAATGCGAGGACACATGATTTATCCCGAATGTGTCTCCGTTCAATTTTTTTTGGAAAGGTTTGTCAGTTCTAAGAGTTCGGACACCCTGTAAATCAGATACACAATCGTTGACTACGTGAATGTAATTCGCGAATATAAATCTGAACAGGCACGATGATTGAAAACAAATGACGACTGCTACAGTAATAGATACATTTGTTCTAATATTTCAGTACCAGCGACCGCAAATCGCCATTTAGAAGACATCATTCAGCTAGCGGACGAAGAGTAAAACAACATTTTAAAATTTGATAAAAATGAATGAGACGGAGGAACTAGATGACGGAATGATGAACTTGACGAGTTCGTTTGCGAATGAAACGATACTCACAACGTCTTTGCCTGGGATATCTGAGGCAGAGGAACTTTGGGAAGTACAATTTCGAGATCTGTCTCGGCTATTGGTCCATCGCTTCTTCGTCCCTATTGTCGTATTCATCGGTGTCCTCGGGAACTTGGTTACAATCTACATCCTCACCAGAAAACCTATGAGGTCGTCCACAAATGTGTAAGCCAAAGAGTGTGCCATTAAAATTAGTATATATAATGGAAACAGTTTCGGGGGACCTGACAAATACGTGGTCGCGTACAACAGGTGGTCGTATAAAGTGAATATAATGTGGCGTACTGTAGAATCGGTCGATACAACCTATTTGGTCTCTCAACTCGGGACCTCAGGGTTTCGCGTGGACCTCCGGATATGGTTTTTCGAACTACATTCTCTGGAGGTTAAGCTCTAACATATGAGTGTTTTCTTAGGAGAATTGACAAAAACTTACCGCTTGACCTACAGTGCGTCACATCAGTAGTAGACAATGACTCAGGTGGAGGAAGCAAGGATCTTACGAGAACAAAGAGCACAGCGAAGCAGTTTGGACAATTTGTTCTATGATTCCGCCTTGGACTGACTAAGCGGAACCGTAATCTATAATCGATGTCATAACTTTCGAACACAAAGGACGAAAGGAGTAAATTATGGTTTTCGAAACGACGAATGACACACACAAAGTTGAATGAAATGGACATTTATACGGTTAGTATATTTGAGTCAGGGAGGTAGTTCAGTTCTCGAGTCAAAAACGTGAAATTTATGATGATAGGGGTGTGGAGAGTCAGACTTTTGCACTACTTCCTACTAAACTATTACAGATGCTAGGAAGTTTTTGGTTGCCTTCCAAGAAAGTACAGGGAGGACCAGTGGAAAATTCTCGTTTCGAAGAAACGCGTCTCATTCCTCGAATTGTGGTAGTAGGGTGTAAATCCAATTTAGATTGTCGGAATTAACGACGCTCAGTGACAATTAAATGTGACGTCCTTGATGTTCGTATTGTGAGCTACGGAATTTATGATTTGAAATACATGTCCAATCGAATCCAGTAAACGGGCTACTGGACTGGGTGGAGCTGAGAGCGTCTTTATTGGATCACCATGTATATCGCGCCGTACCTGAAAATGAGGACCACCGTGACGATGTGTCTATAGGTGGAGTTAAGCTTCTGGGTTTGTGTTCACTTGAGTGAATTATAACGGCACTTTCATAGATTGTCCGGTACGGATACGCATCCCTGTGAGCAAGGATGATGCTGGGAATTCTCTAAGCATCATACTTGCAAAATCCAATCATGATGATAGTACGCGAAATTAAAATCGAAGTGTTTCAGTTCTTTTGTTTAAGTTTTCTTTATTCGTTTCATTCAATTACTGTGTGAAATCTGACGATATATTTAATTAATTTATACCAGAGAGTTCTGAAAATCTTGTCGTGAAAGTTATAGAAGGAAAGTTATAAACGTCTAAAGTTTTCCACGTGCAATTGTAGGGAGAAAGTTATAGATGCTCGATGTAGTGGAATATCACTGTCGTAATTATATATTTAATGGACCTGATTTGCGCTAAAGCTGAGCCGGGAAAAATATATTTTATTTTGTGAGCGTTTCTTGAGGCCAATCTTGAAATGAAAATTCCAACAAATATTCCGTCCAGTCAAAACCAATCATTTAAAAAAATTGAAAACCTATATAAACAGTGCTTCCACAAGTTAGCCAATTTTTGCTCAAAATATTTTACAAGGAGTTATCGACAATACATCATGGTGTGTTTAGATTGAGAGCTGCACCGGTAAATCGTCAAAACTTTTCTTTGAGAAGAACTCGTCCAGAGAAAGTTGGAAAAACTCAAAAAGAAATATTCCTATGGTAAATATGCGTAGGAACTTCTAGCTGCGCAAACTTTAAGAAAGAGCACCCTTCGTCCTGATTCTCTGACGTTCCTAGAATCAAAATACGAAACAATCTGCCCTAAATACCACGCGAATTGTAAATTCAAATCATCCATTCAAACTCCTTCTGGTTATCAATAATTCATTATCAATCAATCACAAAAATTTCTTCATGAATTCCTAATGATTTTGAAGAACACAGAAACGAGTTCAGTGAACTTTATCCAGAGAATGTGCAAAAAGTTGTGTAAATATTCCAACAGATCTCAAATAAATTCTCACATAAATTTGGTAAACTACGTTCTTAAACCACGTTCTTAAACCACGTTCTGCGACAATGCGTAAAACTCAATATGCGAGCAATATCTGAGGAATGTTCTCATTGCAATCCCCGGGGAATTCTAGTTATCAATTGTAAATTCAGTCTTCTTATAAATTGTACAACATACATTCTTATTTTCCATATTTATGTATGCATTGGGTCAAATTTTCAACATAGTACCTTCAGATAATGTTTTTATGATATTTGGGATATTCAGTTGGATGACTGAGAAATTGGAAGGAATCTCTTTAAATGGTCAGTATTTCAGATAGTTTTTTTTATATTTGCCACATGCTGTTTGATCAGTGACAAATAGGAAATAATTTTTTAAATGGTCAGTATTTATTTTTAGGACACTCCCAAGGAAAAAAATTGAGATCTTCAACTTATTCTCAAAGCTTCAAGACTCTCACTTACACATGAAGAAATCCCCATGAATATTTTCTTCAGACTGTTGAATTATTCATAAGGTTTATTTTCTCCAATCTCTTATTTTCAAGTGGATGAATTGAAACGTACGTATTTCTTCCATGGTTCATGAGCAATCCTTGGAGTAAAATATACCTTTCTCTGTTTAGTTTACTAGTTGTGGTTTCGCTCCTATTCCTTGATTTGACTTCGTGATTTATATCCGAATTGAATTACACTCCAGAAGCGTCATTCCATTCGATTTGAGTAAATGCGAAGAATAATGTTTGAAATATGCCTGGGATGTTCTTATCTTTATCCCTCGGGTGCTACAAGAATACTAAATAGACATTTGATACAAATACAGGGTCCGGTAAAATAATTTATACCTCCATATGTATGCCAAATCGTACGTACTTGGTAGTTGCTACTGTCAATTGCAACAGCAACATTCAAAACGTACTAATTGCGCGATGTGAGTTCAGGACAGAGAATGTCTGGAATGTAAGGCAATCGATGGATAAAACTTTTTCATGTGTCTACTTCCATATGTAAGCAAAAACCAAGAGAATTAGTCTTGGGTTATTGCGGTTTCGTTACAGAATTCATTAGCACCGCTCGGGTCCTGGCGTTTTCGCATAGTCGCTCCTTCCAATTAACCACACAAGACACATACCTCAAATGACCTAATAGACCGCTTGTGCCGAATACAGCGCGGGACTCAAATATAGCGCGCGTCTTTCACCAGCTTTCTACATGTAACCTAATGGAAAAAGTGGTGAAAGTCTTTGACCTCTGAACTCACCTGTATGAATAGAACGTGGATGTTCTATTAGGTCGTGTACGGTAATCCAACTTTTGGCTTCACACGTTTGGTACCCTGGGATAAAACTATTGACAAACGATATTGTGGGACCCAGTAAAGATACTTTACATTTATAGATGCGCCACATTGATAACTATATAATGACATTGAGTCGGAACCGCACTTCCGAGTTTGCACGGACGGAGCAACTGATTATTTTATTAATTCCGTGCACACTTTGCCCACTAGCGGAGACAGTCGAATCTATTAAAATTAGTCATTGGAGTCAATAATTACAAATGAAGATGTTACAACTACCTACCTACTTTTGCTAGGTATAATTATTCTTTCTTTATTCAGTAAGTACATTTTACATTTCAAAGTTAGTGATGTGGTGTGGGTTTACACAGATTAGTTTACTGCGACCTGCCATAATCGCATTAAACCTCTTTAATTTGATGTTTACAGAGATCATATTTCTTCTTGGCATATGCAAATTGGAGTGTATTAGCTCTGAATGTAAATATCGTTGAGCATACAGAGTTCGATTCTTCTTATATCTTCAACTTCGGGGAACGTTTATGAGCAATGAGTAAAATGTTGACATTTCAAATAAAATACATAGATAATCATGTTTAAAATGCAATTTACAAATGGTTGGACATTTTTGGAGAAAAATTTCGAAAATCAAATATGGAAATCCAAATCTCCTACAGCCAATGCCTGTAAGGCGACACACACACACAGACGATTCACCATAAGGGACTACTTTCACACGTTAAACTCAGCTCCAGTGCATTCGAAGAGTGTCATGCCATGAATTCGTCATCAGATAAAATTATTTCGTGAATACTTGATGTTAGCTATTCAATAATAATATTACCCAGGTTTGAGTGTGTAATGCTATTCTGTAGATACACAGACTCGACGCTAATGCCGATTCAAATATTCAAACAACTCGCTTAAAAAGTAGACGGAATAATTCAATTATCTTATCCGTAAATTCCACATTTTACAACAGAGCTACAACTTACCAGCAAGCTCTCAAAGACGACGGGAGTTTTGATGTATAAATTTTGTTGGAGAAGTTTGTGCATCAAATGTGCCCTTGTCAGTCTTTGAAATGGGATACGAACAGGGAAAGTAGAGAAAGTATAAAAAGGAACATCCTTTTAAGAATGCCCAAGTGATTTAGAAATTCGAGAACAATTGAATTTAAAACAATTCGTGTCATTTCCTCGGGCATCTAGAGAGTATAAAGTTGAAGTAGTGAAGTCAAGATTATGTATTACGTGTATAAACAACCTTTGTTACACGAGCTTTAAAGATAGAATAAATGAAATATTCTGCACATATGTGTAGTGATTCTGCATTGTAATTAAACTACAGCATGCAAGTTTCTTGGAGTACAAGTTTCTCTTAATGATTTCTTTGAAAAATTGTTATTTCGTTTTATTGGACTGTTTTGAACTAATTGAACAGAAATGACACAAATACTCGTTTCCATACCTTGAATAGGTCACTGCTTCTCGGTTCTTTCCCTGGCGGGGTCTTTTCCTACTACTAGGGTCATCATTCTTAGGTTGAACAGAAATCGAAGACCGACTCTTTCTACTGCGAAAGAAACATGATTTACAGCGAATATAAATTAATGAGAATATTTTTTTACAACTAATGATGCCCACCCAACTATTTGAAGTACCCTTCTTCCAAAACTACCAATCTATTTCTATTACGATGGGTTTCTGTATTCCAAAATATCGGTTCCTATGATTATGCAACTGAAATACTTTCAAGTGAATTGAGCGTTTATTTCTGAACAGGTATTTATGTGCCCTTGCTGTGTCTGACTGTCTTTTCCTGGTTTTCACTTTCACTCTGTCACTTTCACACTATGGTGAGTTGACGTCAACTTGGTGGTTGTACTGGTCTTACAAGCCATTTGGACTTTGGCTCAACGATGCATCTAGTAAGTCACAAATGGTTTCCATTCAACTGTTTTTCACACAGGAACATTAAAGCGTGTTACGTTAAACATTGACATGGCTTTCAATAAGACTATGTCATACAGGTGCCGTAAGCTTTTGTGAAAAGGAGTGCTTTCTCACTGTCAGCTAATTCGGATAAAGAAAAGTTGCTCATCAGGGATCGATTCGTTTTTCTTAGATTTACCTACGAATACGGCTTGAGGATAACCATAATATTATAAATAATAGAAAATCAACTTTCCCTTCTCTGTTCTAAATCTGGGATGGAAATTACTGTATCTGGGATAATACGTTTAACTTGTGAACGTATGTTGAAGCGAGGGTGG
>JAQFYE010003179.1:0-15979 GCA_034694305.1 Protaphorura glebata
CTCGACCTTATTATTTATATTCCTTTGTATTTATTGCTAGTTGTTGCTACATGTTTTTCGTATTTGTTGACGATTGCTATTTATTGTAAATAAACCCGCTCAATATACTCACACGAGATTGAAGCACTCTCACTCTTTTCCACCCAACCTTTTTTCAGGTACTTTCATCCTTTTTCTCAGGCTAATTATAAGCACCTCACATACTACACAATGCCAGGACGGGTAACCTGGGGTTAATCACCTACTAACGTCTTATTTGTTGAACACAAGTTTCAAGGTAGGAATTTCGATACTTCTGATAACGATATTTGGAAGAATACCATACTACAGGGTGGAGGCAACAAACCAAACCCGAGGTGAATAAAACCATGCGATTCTCTTTTGGGTATATTTCAGCAACATGCTTTTTAAGTGATAACGTTGACGCATCACTAATAGGATTGTCAGTTTTCCGTCCAACACACCGGCTTTCGATTACCCAGAATACTTTCGAAAAGTCCACTCCGGAAGGACCACCTAACTAAATCCGGACAAATAATAAATCACACAATTATTTTCACCGTAACTGTTGATTTCCGCAGTGTAATGTGAGCTACTCCATCAGTCTGGCGTCAGACATAGGAAAGTTAATATTTAACTGATATTTAACTATTTATTTCAATTTCTGTTCAACAACCAGTCAAATTCAATATTTAATGAATCAAAGAACAGGGAATTCACAAGGATTGACATGTTAACTGCTCGGATTACTGCTATGAACTGAACTCCAAGACACGCCATACGCCAACTTTCCCTTGCCTTGCGTGCCCAAAGAACATGATGCAACAATTCTTCCTTTTGTACAAGAAAATATATACACGTCATACAAATCAAAAACTTTCAACTTCTAACATAAAAATCAGGTATCAGGACAGGCCTAATAGACGATGACAAGATTGGAGAAAATTGGTCCTCCGCCGACCGCAAGCATGTGCTCCTTTTTTCTCCTCCACGACCTAACCTAAAGCCTCAAAGTCGAAGTCTAGGAGGGACCCATCTCAATTTCCATATCTAAAACAGTGTTTGAGTGGGTCACTTCAGGAGTTTTTTTGTGCTACATCCAATTTTTTTAAAAATATGGGCTCTGCGCGAAAAGTGCAACTGAGAGGTAGGGAAAAGAAATAAAATTATTAAAAAAAAAGAAGAATTATTTGATACCGTAACGGCGAGAGGGAAATTTTGGCAAATTTATTAATTTGTGGATAGGGCAAAATACACGTACATACAAAATATTCCTGTCGCTAAAGCAGTTTAGATCTAACCCGTGCTCTGTCTCGTCCGCCCCGTCATATGACTTTTTGTATCTTGTCATCGTCTATTTATGGTACCGTAACTTGGTGTGAATTGGGACACTGAGGTGAATAGGGACAAAAACCGTGAAAGTTATGTTACGGCCCGTGGTTCAAAATAGTTAAACGATTTTGAAGAAAGTGTTCACGTCAAATTATGGTTATGATTGAGCTTGGTTTGAAGTTAGTTGAGTAATTTAAGAATCTCGCCATTATATGCCTACACGGGCCTCAATTTTACTTTAGCTCTGGGAATTCGCTATACACGTCATAAGGCGAGTTTTCGATTAAAAGGTTTTATCCTGATTTTGCGTTTGTGATTCGAACGGGTTATTTTGGGGGAAGTAGTCCAAACAGTTACTGGTGTCGACGATTTCCAACACGCTTGACTATTCTGTACGTCGTATTTTTGGAAGAAATGAAATCGGATTATTTTTAACACTTGTGAGAGGCATCTAATAGAAATGAAAACACTGGAAGAATGCCTCACACGCTTCTCTAGTCTACTTCAATATTTCCTTCTCACATCCAAAATTTGAAATTTCGAAACAAAAGTCTGGCCGGTTCATGCCGTACGAGTTTTAAATTCTTGGAGCCACAACTCTTTCCGCTATTATTGGATTTCACTGTCCCTTACAGATCGTACTAACCCTGTATTTGCATATTTCAGATGAATTCTTGACAAAGAAAGATGTAGAAGGAGGACTCCAGTACGAGCCGTCTCTTACGAGAGCTGCATTCAAGATCCTGGAGCCCTTGTCTTGTGTTCACTCCGTCGTGCCTGTCTTTCTATTTTCCTTAGAGTACGACCCATTCCTGCGATACATCTATCGACACTTTGAAGAATATTTCGGCCTGACTTCATTCGTTTACAAAGTGCCATTCATCGTAGGTTATATGATTACCGTCCGTATATTTTACAGTTATTTATTATTTTTCATGTATGCACAATTCTTGTACTTGGACAGCACTCTCTTCTGGCTGAGACAGTTGACAATGAATAGGACCGTTCTGCGACAACCTGGAATATTCGAAATAAAGATTTATCAAACTCTCTACGTCCTCAATCGTCACTTCAATGCAACCAAATTTATTAAAGTCTTCTGTCCGGTCCTGGGTGCTGTGTGCATGGTACTCATCGTGATTGCCAACTATTGCACCATCAGACTCCATCATCACACCAGTTTCCCTGTCTACATTACACTTCCGATTTGGGCTCTTCTCATTACAACTTTGACGCAGATTGTGTACATGAGGTATGGGAAACTGGACAACCTGTCCAAGGATTTTAGTAAAGCTTGCTCATAAAGGAATCCCAGAAATAGCATTATTCAGAAGACTCTTCGCTCAAATCGCCCGCTAATTTGTGAAGTCCTGCCGTTTTGTTCTCTTCAAGAATCTACATTTTTCCCTATGATGTATCATGCTACGGATAAAACCATTATGCTGTTGTTGTACTGAATAAAATTATACGCTGAATTTCAAATGAGGTTTTAGTCTCTATCATTTATCGAATGTGGTGTCAAGGATTTCTGGTTCCAAGACAAGTAGATTGGATGTAAACCAACTAACTGTATGCAATTACAAGGGCGTACTGCACCGATTTAGTAACTGAAGTACACATTATAGGTTGCACACCCTAATAGCAAGCCATATTTAGAGCAAGGACATACACATTTATTTACTGACTTGTAAGTGAATTAACAATTCATTATCGACGAATCATTTTTGTAGGGTTTGGTTAATGTTATTCTTTCGAGTGAGAAGGTAGCGGTCATCCGTATTCGCTTGGACATATCATTAAAAAATCACGGAACCATTGTGTGCTTGACTGCCTGTTGTCCTCATCCCGAATCGTACAAACAAATATTGCCATCACAAGGGATATAAACGCCCTGTATACGAGAACCTTGACCCGACACCAAATTTTCTTAATAGATTGACATCCGCCGAGTGGGGCCTCAAAATGTTTACGGGCAAACATGAAGCACATCGTTGGCCTATCTCCGAAAATTTGGTTCAACAAGTTCCTGGGAACGTTTAGAAATATTGGGTTGAAATGCATGCAAATTCTTAATTTCACAACTATCTTAAGAGGTACCCATTAGATACAATTACAATTTTTTTTGAAGAAATTAAAAAAAAAATTGAGATTTTATTCTCTTTAAGTTCTTTGGTATATCATCCAATCAATATGTTGATGGAAGAAATTTGTCTGAATTCGTTCGTTTTCTTCCCAAACGAAAAATTCGGCATGCGTTTTAAAACATTATTTTTAGGACATAGGCCTTCTCAGGCATCCACATACGAGAGTCGGAGAACCCATTTCCTGAATGACAATATTTTCAGTATCTCCACTGAGGCGTTGTCAATCTATAAAGGAAATTGAGTCGCGGGTCAAGGACCTGGTGGATTAAACCCTCCACTCACTACCCTGAGCCTTCCTAACTTCCCTCATTTTACGGTCTACAGTTCAAGTCAAAATTATATCGAAACACTAAATAATTTTACAAATAGTCAAATTCAATTTTCGTCTACAAAGAACTTGTATGAAATATGGTACATGGAATAGTATTACCAAGATTCGTAAACAAACAAACTTTCCTCGTAAGGTTGGTTCATGCGGGATGTCGATGATTTCAAAAGATTGGAAAATTTTTTGTTGATTCAATTCTCCATATTAACAAGCTTATTTTGTTGCCCAAAGTCCCGTCTGATCTAATGTATTTTGGGCACCGAACGAAATAAAACAAGTTTTTTTTTGAGTAAACAATCGCATGGACCAACCTAGTGAGAAAGTTGGTCGTCTAGGAATCTTGAGTATTACCTAATACAAATGATTTGCACACATTCAGTTAGCTCTGGTTATTTAACTATAGTAGTATGAATTAAATTAAACATTTCTAGTTGTAATTTCTTACACAATGTAATATCTAGTTGCGTTCAATCGAATGACCCCAAACGCCTGGTTTAGACTTTTGCCGTGGTGATTTCTTTCCTCAGAATTTAACGTTGGTCGTATGGACGAATCTACAACAAACAAATGAAAATTTACCCCCTAACTACCATTACAACCCATGTTAATTTTCAGAGGAAAGGAAAATGAAAGGAAAGTCTATCGGAGGCGAAACTCGCCATTCTGATTATTTATTTTTCAAAATAAGGATTTAAGAAAATTAGGTAGAAATTTTAAGGATATGTGAGAGGTACTTTAATTTTGCCACGTTGGAAACCACTTTCGCATATAGAACATAGATTCGTATAGAACAATCTGAATAAGTCATTGGAAGTGTCCTGAAGTTTCCAGAACACTTCCAAACGACTTATTAACCAAATTTAAGAAAACAGACAAGATTTTATCTGCTATCGAGTCGCTTCCAATATTGTCTTAATGTAACCTCTCAATTAGACTTTTTGAGCCGGCCTGATGTTTTTTTTAAATTAGAATTGGATTCCCGTTTAACCCCTCCAGAATTAATTAACAGATTCTCAGGTGAAAACATTCATTCGTCAATCGATGTCAAAAGCATTGCAGCAAATCATTTGTGCCTCACTTCGCAAGTCCGCGCAATGAAAGTCTAATGCGGGGTGAACTTAGTCCTTGCACTTCTACACCCCAACTTTACCAACCCTCGCCCCACCACCCCTTTCACCTTTTTAGGGAACGCATTCCCGGAAATGTTTGTAACTCACGGTTTTCAATGCCTTCCGGAATCTTGACGACTACTACAATCACATGCGGGGACTGCAAGGTTTTTCGAAGATTTGCGAACAATGCGACCATTTATTCAAAAACTGAGCATAATTTTTGATATTTTGAAATTCCTTTTTTAATACATTATGGTACTAACCTCAAAAAGATACATAACTTAATATGACATTTGGACACATTTCCACGTCTATTCATACTAAATATGGCTTGGGGAAGCTAGGGAATATAGTTATAAAAGAAATCTAAAACACTTAGTTGTGATGATAATTACGCTAATTGCGAATTATAATTAACTTGATAAGTTGAATAATTAAGACTTCTAATGGACTATTCAGACTAACTATCACATGAGGAAGTGGGAAAAATTAGTTAGAAAATTCTAAAATACTTAATTCTCAAGTTAATTACGCTAATGGCTAATTAAAATTAACTTAAGTTGTGTAATTAAGACTTCTAAACGACTATTCCAACTCAATATCACCTGGAGAAGTAGGAAAAAATTGCTAAAAAATTTGAAATATTTAATTCTGACCTTAATTACGCTAGTCGTTAATTACAATTATTTTTAAAAGTCTCGTAAAATTAAGATTTTCAAACAATTATTCGAATTCAATATCACATGGGGAAGTTGGGAAAAACAGTTAAAAAATTCTAAAATGAGATGGAAACTTTTTTTCCCATAATGTTTAAAGTGACAAGTGACACGAGCAATAACTCTGCGTGATGTCACGTGTCGCGTGTCACTTTAAACATTATTGACACCTACTAGACCGCTTATTATAGATACCTTAAATTGACAGCAGGCCGATGACATATGAAACCGAAGGACATTATTTGCTTCAGCACTGATTTAACGTGGTATGTGCTGTATGGTTTGCGGTTAGTTCCATAATGCATTGAAAAAATAATTTTAACAAGTTATAGTAAGTATCCATCCCATTTTAGAATTTTTTAAATATTTTTCCCGACTTCTCCATGTGATATTGAGTTGGAACAGTCGTTTGAAAGTCTTAATTACACAACTTCTTAAGTTAATTTTAATTGGCCATTAGCGTAATTAACTTGAGAATTAAGTATTTTAGAATTTTTAACTAATTTTTCCCACTTCCCCATGTGATTGTTAGTCTGAATAGTCCATTAGAAGTCTTAATTACTCTACTTGTCAAGTTAATTATAATTCGCAATTAGCGTAATTATCTTCAAGACTAAGTGTTTTAGATTTCTTTTATAACTATATTCCCTAGCTTGCCCAAGCCATATTTAGTATGAATAGACGTGGAAATGTGTCCAAATGTCATAGTATGTTATGTATCTTTTTGAGGTTAGTACCATAATGTATTAAAAAAGGAATTTCAAAATATCAAAAATTATGCTCAGTTTTTGAATAAATGGTCGCATTGTTCGCAAATCTTTGAAAAACCTTGCAGTCCCCGCATGTGATTGTAGTAGTGGTCAAGATTCCGGAAGGCATTGAAAACCGTGAGTTACAAACATTTCCGGGAATGCGTTCCCTAAAAAGGTGAGAGGGGTGGTGGGGCGAGGGTTGGTAAAGTTGGGTGTAGAAGTGCAAGGACTAAGTTTTTTTTTATTAATGGTTGTGATGGAGACAATATCAATGAACATAAAATTATAAACCAAAAAATTAAAGCCCAAGTTCCAAGGGAACCTGACTCAGAACACTTTATATAACCCCACAGGAGTTTTACAGGAGTTTTTTAATTTGAATAGAATAAATGCCAAATTTTGTTGCCTTCTTTCATTATGATTCCAAGGTATGCCGTAATTATATTTTACATGAAAAATAAAAGAAACTCAAAAACGGGTTAAATATTAAAATTTAAAAAGAAAATATGAATTGAGTGTTGTCTTCCCAGATCAGAGAGAGCACCACATATGCACTTAAATGTCGTGCCGAAAACTAAAATTATATGAAATGCGAGTAAAAGCATTTAAAAGGTGCACGTTTGCCACCGAACTTTATCGTGGAAAGTCAAATTTCTCTTGCTACTCGGAATTCATTATAAACACTACTTGCGTTTAATTAATTAATCCTTCGGTATACGCCATCTATCGGTATTTAAGTCATTTGTAGTCAGTCCTCGGATAGATGGACTGACTCCCCATTTTTGTTGATGCGTCGATGGGAATGGTGCGGGTCAGTTATACCTCCAGACTTAATATATTTTGGATAATTACAATTATCCATCGCCCCGCCCTTTGGGCGGGGCTCGGATAATGTCCTATTATTGAATTTATCGTTTCAAAATTAGATTTGGTAACATTATCACATAGCAGGTTTCCGGCTCAATTCGAAAGTGAATTTGACATAAACCCTAATAAACTTCTAAGCCACTCAAGACAAGACTAACAGTCTCAGGAGTTCCGCTAAAATACTTATCTGTAAATCAAAAGTTTCTGTCTAAGTTAATATTCGACTGGAACGCGGGACAGCGAATTCACTGTCGTTCATCGAACACCATTCGACCTTCGCTAAGGTTCGGAGCTAATTCGGTGACCTTCCAGAGCGCCGAGGGCCATACTGTCACACGAGTCAAATGTGTGTTTGTTAATACGTTGGCGTGCATTATACAAATATATTCTTCGAAATTATTTTATGAAGGATCGTAATTTAGGAGTTCATTCTACCATAAAAAAGTGGGTACCAGTTGAAAACTTAGTGGAAATTGAAACTCTCGGACGTTTTATTGAGTTAAATATATTTTCTTTTGTTTTGATTTGTTGGCCTATCTATCGACAGGTCTGGTAAAAACTAATTCCTTACCATCGACGAATGATGGATAAAAAAGAAATGTACATAAATCACGAGAAAAAACTCAGAGCACACGGAAACCGCACTTCTCATAACCTCATCTGAATGGTACCATTTGTATAGAGTACTCATCAAATTCAACCAAGAAATCACTACTTGTTTTCTTTATTGTGATTCCCGAGTCATATCGTCATAACAAGGTTTTCCATACGGAATCAAATGTACCTAAAAATGGGCATGAAGTTACAATTATCTGATAAAATCACCTATTTATAATGTTTTACGCTATATGGGGCTTGAACACTGCTTCGCTCGTTTCACTTATAATAGATGTACCTACAAGGAGGGACGTACTTAGGGTGCAACTCAACGATTAGACCCAAACCTTTTTTCCGGAAGACCTTCGTTCCAAACGCTCAAAAATGCCCTTGGCTCGAGCAACTCTCAATACTCGATTTTTTAAAAAAAATAGAAATTTTTTGGAATCGAAAAAAAAGTTTTCAGAAAACCGTTCAAATGTGTGGAAAAATAAAATAGAAGATGAAGAAACTCACAACTTCGCATATTTGAAAACATTCTCAAAGTTTTCGAAAAAGTAATTCTTTCAATTTTCGAAATTTGTCCGCAAAACCATACTTTATACGAAATGGTTAAGGGGGCTGGGTCTGCGATCTCTATTTTTGTTGACAAATCACTGCTTCCGATTGGATTTTGAGAAAAGTGAGTCGGAGACTAAAAGCTGCAGATAAAAACCAAACAATTGTTGGAACTTGTTTGTTCGTTTGTTTCTCCATTAGAGTGCAAACCCCTGCATTCAAACATACAGAGTATGCGAGTTGATTGTCTTATTAGTGATACACGTGATGTTAATATTTACAACTAACAAGGCTTTTCTACCATGACTGTCGTTTGTAATCAACATTTTGTTATTTATAGTGAAAGATGATTAATCCAGTGATAATGATTACAACGTATCCATCCTTAAAGTTATGTTCGTATAAAATCCAAAGAAAAAGTGCATTAATTGATCTTTAAAGAAATTAATTAAAAAACGGCGCGAGCTGGGATTAGATAGGAGATTATGTCCCAATTTGGCATTACCTTGCCTGACTTGGCCTTACATTATTTGGTGACCAATACATGCGGGCAGCACGTGTTGAGCATAAAATCAATAAGTGAAAAAGTGAGAATGCAATTTCCTACTAAGTAAATAAATTGAGCCTTGTCTGATTATCATTTGGCAATTTAGAATTATTCTAATATTAATATCAAATTTATTGGGTGTCAATTTGGCTCACAGAACACAGATTTTGAGTTTTGTGAAACCTCAAATTCCAAATGTACGCACTTTTCTGACCAAAACGAATCATAACAAATTTAGTTCTAAATTTTTATTTCTTTTCAAAATTTAATTTTGTACAGGCGTTAAAGGTTATTCTTTTTAAATTATAGTTTTCTGAATTTAAAAATCTGATAATTTTTTGGACTGGCTCATAAGACGAGCAGTTAACGCTCAAATAACTACCGTAAAATGTGTTAGTTTCATTTTCCTTTCGAGACCGAGACTATTGTTCAAGTTCATTTCCATGAACAAATGTTGTACACATTAACTTTACGGAATCATGCACGGTTTATCTTATTCAAAATCATTAAATGTGAAAATTATAGTAAACTTTACTCCGGCACTCAGTTTTGGGAATATGATAATGAATTATGGATACCATTTGAAGTAACTGAGCTTATAATCAAAACATGCGTTAACATGGTAACCATCTCCCCTATTTGGACAGTTTCCGATTGGGATTTGACACATATTTGGTCCAATGACCTTTAGTAATTGGTCGTAAAATGCTTGCTGGTTTCCCTTATTATACCAATCGCAGCAATGAGGTTGACCGCGGTAGACACATGTGAGGGGTGCACCTCCAGCCGGTTTGCATGTTACTGTGAATTCTCGATGTCCTGCACCGCCAGTCCCCCTGTCCTCCCAACCGGTGCAATCGCAATTTCCGTTAAATTTGTCATCCGACCTCACGCATTTGCCCGCTAGAGATCCAATGCGTCCAACGAGGTCACATCCCTCGTCAACTGCGCACTCCTGTTGATCCGAATCTAAAAGCAAGTCGTATATAAGATAATAAATTTTGTTCAACTTTTACTGCCCACAATTGTGAGTTGTTTATATCGACACAGTATAAAAGTCTATACGTAAGTACATTTGAGCATATCGAATGGTTATTTTTCAATCACAAATGAAGAAGTAGACGTCGGACCGAATTCGCCACACTTACATGCAACTAGAAGAAGTGTGAGCAGAAATGAAATGGCCCAAGACATTATTAAGTCGTGCGTCGTAATATTCGGAGTAAATGACTTATTGCGGAATCCCTGTGTGTCTGTCCGTCCGTTCTGGTGAAGGAAATATAATTTTACTAAAGCAAGTGCAATGAAATTGAACGAATGCTTTTTAAATCCAAATTTGAACAAATTTCTTTTAATTTTCAACTATTTATTGATTTATTCATAAGGGTTAAAGTAAGTTAACAAAAGTAGAACGATGGACGCTGCTTGCTTTCTGAACGAGATTTTGTTACACGCCCGGATTATAAATACTTTCCAAAATTCGCAGCTACCATCCTGATTGGATGTATTTGCAATATTTATCTCTTATCAAAATGAAGTGTCAATCAGAACATGTCATTCTAGAATCAGCCAAATGACTGACTACATTTAACAAACAGGTACTTGGATGCTGAATGGCAATTTGAGCCTTTTATTTATTCAATGCATTTGACACTTAACTTGATTCGCCTTTACTAGGTAAATGTAATTACAAAAATCAAGTACAACTACAACTACAATAAATTATCAGGAAATAATTGCGAAATTGACCAGTAGCACATTTGTCTAACATCATTTGACATTGGACAAAACAAGTGTTATAATTATTCGGCCCTTCATTGAAAAGTAGGCAATGTTGACAGAATGCAACATTAGCCCTTGCATCTTACTTGGATTTTACGTGCCCTTACAGCAGTAAGGGCTTTTAAATCCCGCTGTCCGTCCGCATGGGATTGGTCTGCGTAGGTTTGGTGTCAAGTACAACCTTAACCTATGTGGCGGCAGTAGACAGCAAAACGTATTTTTTTTGGGCTGCTCACTAATGTACGTGTTACGATATCGAAGTGCATTTTGTGACACGGGAGGTTATGGTTACGTCCCTATCTCTCCAACATTACAGATTATCTCAACTTCTCTCCTACACGCGCGGGAGATTATAAATAAAATAGTTGAAAACTAAAAGAAAGCCGTGCAGTTCAGGATATGTGGAGCAATATTTTTTGATTTCATTATAGCAATTATTGGAAAGATATACATAGAACCGTCAGATATAACAATATTGAAAGCACCTATATGGAATAGTTAAATATTATAGGAAGTTTGCAAACATATATAGAACCCTTTATCTATAATATGAGCCGTAATACATATTGCAGGTAAAAATCTTGGAAGCAGCTCAATAGAATAATTAGATTTTTTGTTTCCACGTAATATAGGGAGTAAATGCAATGCAAACGGTTAGCTGAAAGGATTTAAGAGGTATCGCTTCGATTCACACTTACGACAATATCATTCATTGATGTCTATTCCTAAAATTATTTTCGATTATAGCTTCCACAATTTTTCTTTAGTCGATCTAATAAAGATATGGCTTCCTTGTCAGTTGGTTTAAGAGGTATCTATTGTATTCACATTTCGAAGCAAATCATTCTTTCCTCTTCATAAAGAAATTCATTTTCTAGTTTTGCTTCCAAATGTATTTTTTTATTTTTTTACTACTTCTATTTTTATGGACGCTTTGCACAATGTTGATTCGCAACCCTTTGTATTTCTTTTCATTACGAAAATTAATTTGTATTATTGCTTCCCCAAATTTCGTTTCCTCCAACTTTTAAGGTACTTTGCTTTCTTACCGCTTGGTTTAAGAGGTATTGCTTCTATTCATATCATTCTTTCCTCTTCATCAGAAAAATTATTTTCTATTATTGCTTCCAAATGTTTTTTTTGTCCTATTTATATTTTGCGCGTCGCTTTGCACAATATTGATTTAAAACCTTTGGAAGTCGAACTTTGTTTGTTTGTTGATGCTTCCCCTATGTTTTAAGCTTTGCTGTCTGCGATCTGTATTACTCGTTCTGGAAACGCACATACCTAGACCCCGTGCTTAGCCATGTAACGTTTTGCGGCGCTCTAGCATTTCTAGGCATTTCTAGGCAATCAACTTAAAGCATAAAGAACGGCAAGGAGCACTCTTAAGGGATAATCCTATATCTTGCATCGGAACGCACGCACGGACGGACGGACGGACGGACAATTGGACTGGGCATCCACAATAAGTCATTTACTCCGTATATTACGTCGCACGACTTAATAACAACTCTCATGATTAACAACACCATTTCAAGTGGGAGACGTAGCATTCGTCTAACATCTGCTTCAGCGCATTTGCGCGTGCAGTAAGACCATATTGTCGCCCACGGATTTTTCACCCAGATTATTATTAGCCGGTGGACGCAGTCCTGCAAGGGCTTATAAAATTCCAATGTCCGTCTGTCTGTCTGTCTGTCTGTCTGCCATACCCCAAACTTCCCACACACCCCTCTTATAAACTCAATCATATTAACGGAACCTCATTTCCAAAATGCTCTAATATATATACCTTTCATATAGAACAAATTATTAGATTTATAAGCAATTCGAACAAGTACCGGACGAGCGAGGTATATTACACTATCTTATCCTAAATATGTTCGAACACTTCTTGTACTGATTCGCTCTAACCTCATTGGATATAAAAGTAATCCCGATTTTAAACACCCCTGAGCGCCGGGAGTATTTAATTATGCTGTCACTATAACCTAACGATATACGCAATGTTAAAGAGATGTCGCCTCCAAGAGATTGGAGTTTTAACGTTGGAGAAATATCGCCTCCAAGAGATGGGACTTTTAACGTTAGAGAAATGTCGCCTCCAAGAGATAGGACTTTTAAGGTTAGAACAAAGTTGCTTCCAAGAGATGGGACTTTTAACGTTAGAGAAATCTCGCCTCCAAGAGATGGGACTTTTAACGTTACAGAAATATTGCCTCCAAGAGATGGGACTTTTAACTTTAGAGAAATGTCGCCTCCAAGAGTTGGGACTTTTAACGTTAAAAGAGATGTCGCCTCCAAGAGATGGGAGTTATAACGTTAAAGAGATGTCTCCAAGAGATGGGACTCCTAACGTTAAAGAGATGCGCTTTCAAGAAATGGGACTTCTAACTTTAAAGATATGTCGCCTTCAAGAGGTGAGAATTCTAACGTTAAAGAGATATTGTCTCCAAGAGATGGGACTTCTAGCGTTAAAGAAATGTCGCCTCCAAGAGATGGGACCCCCAACGTTAAAGAAATGTCGCCTCCCAATGATAGGACTTCTAACGTTAACGCAACCGCCCACCTTCTGCACTATCACAACCAATCCCTGCACCCACTCAACCACTCTTTGCACCATCTCAACCAATCTTTGCACCCTCTCAACCACTCTCTGCACCGTCTGAACCACTTTCAGTACCCTCTCAACCACTCTGTACGCTCTCATCCATCCTCTGCATCATCTTAGCCACTTTCTACACCCTCCCCACCATTCTCTTCACCCTATCAACCACTCGCTACTCCCTCTCAACAACACTCAATACCCTTCCAACCAATCCCTGCGCTCTCGAAACCACTCCCTTAATACTTTTTCCAGGGGCTGTCACCCTCTCGCGACTCATTATTTGGACTGTTTTCTGATTTCCAACACTTGACTCCTTTCACAATGAAGTGTCAATCAAAATGTGGTATTCTGAAACTAAACTAACCAAATGATTGACAAATCATTTAACAAACAATGGGTGCTTTAATGCTGAATTACAATATGAGCATATTTTTATTTAATTTCACTTCACATTTGACATATGCTTTTGTTATAATTGAGTGTATTTCTAAGAATCAAATACTACTTTAGTCTGAAATGATTGTGAAATTGACCAGGTGTATATTTGGCCAACCTCACTTGACAGGGGACAAAATAACCCCTAGTTGTGTTACAGTTCCAAGTATATTTATTTATTTAATACCAGGCGACATCCCCTAATGAAATCATTACGATGCCCTACACAACTAGACATTTTACATGCTATGCCATGAAGATAATTCACAGTAATTCAATAATGCACTCATTTGTTATATACGATTTTTTAACTAGTCATTCCAATCATGCATCCTAAAATTCCTTTTTTTTAAAACAAGACAAACGATTAAAAAAAATAATAACACTTAAGAAACAGTTCAATTATTGCTATACAATTTCAGTCATGAACCACTATCAAACAAGGTGACTACAGAATTAACGACATCATCGTATTAATCAAAGTTGGAGATCTCATTCGTAGTTTGTAAATCTAACAAGTATTTTTAATCTGTAGTTTGAATTTATGATATAATCAGTTTGTCCGCTATTACCTTTGGATTGGGCATGGCAAGCATGTCTTGTATAGGGTACGAGGACCAGAGGCCTGAATTGCATTTGTTAGTAGTATCTTTGATATGCAGTGTCCAGTCAAGAGATGCGTCCAATGTCAGTCCAAGCAATGTGTGTTGGTTTGCTTGTTTGTTCGTTTCTCCATTAGAGTGCTAACCCCTGCATTCAAACATACGGAGTATGCGAGTTGATTGTCCTATTAGCAGTGGCGTAAACATAAAATATGGGCGCGAGGGCGGAATCTGAAAAAGGCCCCTTCTTAGACTATTCGTTTATTATTGCTTTCCATTTTTTCAAAACTAGTCAAACGGTCACCCAAAAAATCTCAGTTTTTCTACAGAATTCATTTTCCATTGTAGTATACAGAGGGTGACTGACATGTGTTGCGCTCTGTGTATCTCTGGATCTACTATACACAGAGACAAACACAATACATACATCGCTGGAATGATCATCTCAAGTGACTCAGACAACACATTTCAGGTGCGCGGTGGAAAATAAGCTCTGAAGGTGCACGGTCCGCTCAGATGGTGCGCGGTGAAAAATAAAAAATCAGTTATTCGACGTTTTTCGACGGTTTTCTAATGTAATTCTGCCTGAGAAACTAAAACTTCATCGAAAATCCAACTGCGCGATCACATTCGCGTGAAGTGCTCTCTGGAAAGAGGCCAAGGACCAAAAATTTCGGACCAAGTCGATTCTGCCTTAGAATTTCAAAGCGGTTGTGAAGTTTTCAAAATTTTGAAGTTTTTGCGACCTTTCAGAAAGAAAGCCATGTAAAAACGGGTGAAAAACATCGAATAGACCCTGCGCACGATCGCGTTTTTAGATAGAACTGAATTATCTTTTCAGAGATACCTGTATTGAGCTGATATTTACAACGAAGTATTCCACTAAATTGTAGCTATTCTGGTTTCTGAGATTCGAGGCGGGCAATACGTATTCGTCATCCTGTATATTGAGCTAGTAGTTTAGATATTGGATAAGACCCGTCGCCGTAGGCGAATTTTTGTATGCACTTTTTTAATAATAGCTGCATGTAAAGGCTAGTTCTACGTAAAAGAAATCACACATGAAATGGCGACAAAATTACGTATTTTGTATCGACGTTTTTGCTTTAATTAATTTGCTTTAAAATATGTTTAACATATTTTAGGCATTTATGCATAAATAAATGTAGTACTTACCAAGAGTCACCTTACCAATAATCCTATAAGCATCGGGATTTCGGATGCACATTTTTCAAAAATGGGACGCCGGAACAGTCCTCCAAATTCGGAAAGATCCCGGAAAAACCAGCACGCCTGGTGGCCTTTCACGCAAAAGCTTCGTTTGATTCCTTTGTACACGCAAGTTTATATTGCAGTGAAACTTTTGGTTTGGTTTGGTTAAAGCATTCAAACATACAAGTATGCGATTTGATTGTCTTAACATGGAAACACAAAGAGTCTGATTAACCTAATTGACTTAACCTAAATTTTTACCAATGAGTTGACGACAAAATTTGGAAATTCCACTTGAGGAGCATAATACACTTACGCAACGTAAAAATGACTTGTTCAGTTAACATTGAACAATTGTAATTCCTTTTACACTCCCCTTCACCC
>JAQFYE010003180.1:0-15976 GCA_034694305.1 Protaphorura glebata
TTCAAATCAAATACAGCAAAAGTCCTTCTTCTTTGTATTTCGTTCGGGAGAGAATTCCATAATTTTGTAGCCTTATACAACTGGACTTCTACGGTCAACCTGATTTTTTTCGTAACAGCGGGCTTACTGTTTCTATTTAAAATATTCCCCAAAGCCGAAATTATGTAGGAACGTCTCTCGAACGCCAATTCATGACTGCAGGGCAGGGCAGAGTAACTTACATATTTGTGCATGGAATATTATTCAGATGATAAACTTAAAGGGGAAATTTCTTGACGTTCCTTTTTTTGTAAATTAAATAATATTGTTTCACTTTTTTCTAAATCGCTGATTCATTACTACCTCCATGGGCGATCTAGTCAATACTGGAGTTTTTTCACCTTCCGGACTCAGTATATTTTAAATTCTAGCGTGCGTACAATATAGAAAACCGTTATTCGTAATATGCGAGTAAGAATTAAATTATTATCAACCTTCTAGGTTCTCAAGTTGTGTTCAAATGGAAAATAAAACACAGAAATGTTTTCCCCTGCGTGTGTACCACATATTCAGACCACAGGTTTTTTCCAGAAAATTCGGATAAACAGTTTATGGAATATAAAATTTTATTTGTTTCCGCTAATGTCGTATTCTAAGACTTCTGGCAAGACGGTTGTTAGAACTCGTTCGGTCGTTTAAATGATAAACCACAAAAGAACATGCAATGTTAGCAATATAACTTCACAATATTACTGACGGGCTAAATAAATCATTTTAGAGAAGTGGAGGAAATTAATATTTACTTAAACCATTTAATTACATTTTTGATGTTCGTCAAGGTCCACTTTCCAAAATTGTCTCGCTTGTTCCAATTTAGGAGAAAGTGGGTCTCGGCCGATGTTCAGATCTTCTCCGGTTAAGTTTTAATTTTGATTTTGGCATAAATTCCTTAGAAAATTCACGTGTATTGTAGTTAAGCTGAGGCAAATTAATTGTTTTTTATTTCCTGACAACCTGACTAAGTCTCAGTTTCGTTCGTCGAGTAATCGGTAATTTGAGCTAACCAGGGAAATAATACTACTGGTAATTACGGATCGTAGTTGCTACAAAATTAAAGCCTCTCTTACCAAAAATCTAGCTTGGTATATCCGTTTGCTCTGTTGATAAAAATATATTCCCATGGACCAAAAAAATCTTTTAAATTGTATGTATCATATGCATGCGTCTTATTGTATACTTCGAAATCTTCGGAAATTCTAATCCGTTGAACCTCCCCAATTTTTCCCAGCCATCAATATTCGATGGCATTGCGCTCAGCAGATTAATTAGTCTAATTTTAGTCGTTAAAACTTACAGCCAGGAAGTACCGTCAAACCGCACTTTAAAATCACTTAATTAGTTCTGACATGTGCAAGACAAAAGTTTATCAGTTATATCAATACTCCATCAACTATTTCGTTTTGGCGGGTGAACAAATGTTGTTACCTACTGGAATGGTGAAGTTAAATATTAATCACTAGTTTGTTTGGATCAGATTTGCAGAACCGAATTTAAGTTGAGAATGCGCGATTGCGCCAGGTTGCTCATCATGTATCATGTGATATTTTCGTGAATACAAATTCTAGCTTTTATTCGTTCAGAATAATTTAGTAGTATTATAGAGACTGTCTCGGAGAACCATTACAAAGTCTGGTTACTTGCTACATTCTTCATAAAGTTAAACACATGTTTGCATTTATTCTAGTCATCCAGTTAGAATTCCTAGAATCGGGTAATTTGCAAGATCTTAAGGGTAACCTCTAAAATGCAAATACATTTTGACCACTTACATTTAACATTGTGTGGAACACTTGCATATACGAAATTTGAATAAAAGTTCATTGACCTGTACAATACAAGGGCATATGAAGCAAGATGATGCGCGACTTGAAACCATGCCTGGAAGATATCTAGTGGAGTCTCCCAGAACTGCTTGCCAGTCATAGTTTAAAAAAAATAGATCCAAGGTTTGACGCCCGAACAGTCGATATAGGTATACAAATAATTAACTCCTCTGCGAAGGGGACCACCGTGCTGGCATTAAAGTTTAAACAGAATATTTACCACTGTGTGAATCTCACATAATATTCCATTCAATGTACAGCCGGTCTATGGGAAATCCATACAAACAATTTGAATAGAGTATAGAAAGTTGTTTCTTCCAAAGTTGTGGTTTGAGACTTCAGACTGGACACGAATAAGACTTGCTCGGTCATTTAAATAATTAACGACCAAAGAAAAGAAAAGAAAAGTCTAACAGTGATTTTTTAATCGAAATACCTAAATTCAAATTGGTGAAAAACAATTTTCACCCAAACTACTAAATTATTGCTGAATCCGTGACTCCGAATTGTCCTTGGAGGTCAAAATTTCCAAAATCCTTCCGATTCAAATACAAATTAGGAGAGTGGAACGTACTGACGAGGCACAGCACATAACCGACAAGATTGAACTTATACCTAGTTTAGTTAAGTACATAATATGTGACATTGGTAGCTTATTTATACAAGCACTTAAGGACGAAAGGACTGAATCATTTCTTACAATTTTTCTCCTCAAAGAGTGAAAAGCGTTGAGAGTTGGACACAGGTCAATGGCTGGAGTAAGGTCCGGGCACCGAGACCGACTTAGATAATCTTCATTCAAAGAAACCCCCGTCAGGGGATGCTTCAAATTTCCGGAACAACTTTAATGTGTACAGAAAGAGGTGTAGAGAGATTTTGGTTGTCTAGTGAGAGTGACACGTGGAGGAAGGCGGCGCAAAGGGGATAAGGGGAAACATCCGATTTGACCGGCGGGCTTAATTTCTAGTTAATAATTACTTCGCATTATCGACGGTTTTATCACATTTTTAAATACAGAATCCTCGGATGGAATTCCTTCCACCCGAGGATTCGATTCACAGTGGAGTACGAGACAAATGACAGTCTACCGTTCTTAGATATTTTACTGACAAGAAACGAGAATGGTGGTATCAGTCGGAAAGTCTACAGAAAACCCACCCATACTGGATGGTACCTAAATTTTGACTCGTATCATCATTATTCTCACAAGATCTCGGTCATTGACGCTCTGATGTTCCAAGCCCTTAAAATCTGTGACAGTACTTCACTGTCAGAATAAATTAATTTTGTAAAACAATGTCTGAAACGGAACGGCTATCCAGGCAAACTAATTTGAGAAAATAAAGGAGAAATTAGAAAGTCGGATCAATGTTGAAGCCCCAGAAACCGCACCGAGAATTATTCTGCCTTACATGGGTCACCTACACTCTTAAAATCGCGTCATGCCATACTATGTACTGAATCGGGTTTAAGGACAGGCGGGATAGAATACGGTACGTGTCAGACAAAGTATGTCCTGAAATTTAGTACTTGGTGCGGGCACAAAATTACTGAAACGCATGTATGTGAGAATTCAGGACGCAGCGAGGAAGAAAACGTTTTAGCCACGTCTTCCGCGTAAACATGCAGGGTTGCAGTACACATTAAATTGAGTTTAGGAAGCGACGTCCTAAAAGACAGGACATGACTTGTCGTTATCCCCGCGTCAACGGACACAGAGAGACAGACGCAAGAGAGAACTTGTCCCCGTCAGTCCCACTTCAAAATAAGAAGAATTAACAGTTCATTTAATTGCAGTGATTATTGAATGATTCAAGATAAAAATAAACTCCAGTAGGATTGTGACTGTGTAAATAGAATTGAACAATTGGACTGGATTTTGGACCTAAAATGGATCGCATTAGGGACACCCTAAATTCTTTGGGATTTGACAAGTACATCAACACATTTGAGGGTAAGTTAATACGTAGCATTTCTTATTTTATAACAGCTGTGTGTGTGAATAATTGTACACTACTAGATATCGGAATGAGCTTTATGGAAGTGTATTTTATCATTGTTTGATAGGTAAAATGGAGACCGAATATTGCTAGATCACTTTATAGTACCGAGACAATTCGTTCGAAATTTCTTTCGCTGATTATTGAAGTCTAAATTGGTTATCTTAATTAGTTCAGTTACTGGCTCACATTTTCACATTTCGGTTTGATTTGGATGAAGTGATCGCTTTTCGGCGAAACCGGAAGTGAAAGTAAAGCGGAAACACATTTTGATTTACTAAACTGAGATGTTCTCTATATTGATACTCAGCTAAATCAACTACACAGTATTTGGCATTTGATTTTATTCGGCATAGTAATACATTTCTTGAATATTTATTTTCAGTATGTGTCCGAGTACTCCGTATTTGGTTTTATTCTAATATAAAATAAAACTCAATTCTATTACAATTAATTAAATGTATATATTCTAGAGAATGATCTGGGCGACGATGTTATGGACATGGTAGTGGACGACCCTTCCCACTGTTCACTCATTTCTGACATCATTCCAATAGCTGGGCACCGTGTAAGAATATTGGACAGATATAAAAGTTTAAGGAAGAATTCACCCGACGACTCTACAGTAATCGAGAAGGTAACGTGTGCATTATGTACTGATGAATTACTGGCAAACTGGACCGCTGTCTGGTATCACCTTAAAGTGACACATTGTTACAATTCGAGATCTAGGAACTTCCCTTGCCCCGTGTGTAAAACAACGGTACAGTGGTTCAAATCTTTTAAGATACATTTTACAAAGCAACATGAAATTGGTGGGAGTACTGGAAGAGAGATTGTAAATGACTGTCGCCCTGATAGGGAAAGTTTAGATCCAACAGACAAAGGTCGTGAACCAGTGGGAGTTGAACCAAGTTTCTGTCATAGAGTTTCATTGGAGGACATTCAAGAAGGCGCAGCTAAATTTGTAGTGCGCTTACAATCATCCGGTAGATTACCACTAAGCGCTACGCATGAAATTATTGACAATACGAGAGAACTTATATCAGATATATTGGATTATCTATTGGGTGAATTTAAGAAGGCGCTACCACCCGATATTAGCATCACTAGTGTATTGGATCTTATTGATACAATGAGAAATCCGTTTGTGCAAGTTTCAACACAATACAATCTTGAGAAATATCTTCGGAATATGGAAGTACTGATACCGTCCGAGGAGGTCATTCTGGGGACCTATTATGAAACTATCCATAAGAATAACATGACCGTTTCGAAAATGAAAACTGATTTGTTTCGAACTGTGCCAATATCTAGGACAATAAAAAAAGTTTTGGAAATCCCTGGCGTGATGGAGAGTGTCATCAACTGGTCTCAAACAACATTTGAAAGAAACAAAATCTACAGCTCCCCGGCTTGTGGATCGTACTTTCGACGAAGGAACGAAAACAAAACTGGTCCAACAGTATATTTGTTGCTCTATTTCGACGAACTTGAAATATGCAACCCGCTAGGCTCAAGAGCTGGGATACACAAACTCGGACTGTTCTATTGTTCCATTTTGAAGTATGGATTAGAAGTATGGTATAAGTGATATCTTGAAGACGTCTATTCGTGAACTCGACCAACTTCACAAAGTGGGAATTAACATCTCCTCCGCAGGCTTCAACGGCAACGTGAACATCGAACTCGGCCAAGTCGTGGGGGATAATTTGGGTGTCCACATGCTATTCGGATTGACAGAGTCATTCGTGGCAAATTATCCGTGTCGTTTCTGTAGAATGCCGAAATACTTGACTCAAATTGTCGGAAGGCCACAAGAAGTTCTCTTAAGAAACCGGCTTAATTATGAGATAGATTTGTCCGCAGACAACATTTCACAAACTGGAATAAAACAAAGTACAATCTTCAATTCTTTACCTTATTTTCACGTAACCGAAAATTATTGCCCAGATATCATGCATGATGTGTTGGAAGGTGTCGGGCCGTTGGACATAAAATTGCTCATCACCAGAGTTTTAGATTCGAAGGCATTAAATATGTCCCAAATCAACTCGAGGATTAGTGGATTTAACTTTGGCCACCTCAGGAAAGACAAACCATCACCATTCAGCATGGGGAGCTTGAAATTAACAGACACCTGTTTAGGACAATCCGCATCACAAACATTGTGCCTACTCCAGTTCTTTCCTTTGTTGTTCGGTGATATTTTTAGCACTGCAGATGACTACTGGCATCTCTATATATCCCTAAGGGATATCCTGGATCTTATACTCGCCCCAAGTATTTCCGATTCAGCCTTGAGTTACCTGCAGTCACGAATAAACGACCATCACGAATTATACCGCAGACTGACCGGTTTGCCACTAAGACCAAAACATCACCATTTGATTCACTACGTTGACGCAATTAGAAGAGTCGGCCCGCTAACTAGGTATTGGGTCATTCGTTATGAAGCCAAGCATAGGTTCTTCAAGCACATATCCCAAATATGTTGCAATTTTAAAAATATTGTGAAGACAGTGACCGATAGACATCAATTATACATGAGCTACAAATATATACTCTGTAAAAGGTTTGACCCCGAAAACTTTGAAATGGCTAATCCGATATCTATTTGCGTTTCTGAAATGGATTTTGCCGAAGAAATTGTACGGAACATTACACATTGTGACTTGGAGCAACTTTTTGTGTCTAATTTGATCACTTACGTCGGTTCAGAAATACGAGTAGGAGATCTTCTTCTGCACAATTGGAGTGAAAATGGCCCAAATTTTGTGAAAGTACTTACAATATTCAAGTATATGTGCAAGCCGTATATTATATGCAACTCTATTCTGACTGATCATTTCGACACACACTATCACGCTTATGTCGTCCTAGAGGACGATTACCGCCATTCAGTCAAAATTCTCGCTCTTGACGAAATCGAATTTCCTAAAGGACTCAACTCTACGCAAAACTTCATCGAGAGCTCTCTATTAAGCTTCATCAGCCTTCCATACATTCAATGCTAAAAATTGTTTAATATAAATCTATAAATTTTACTGCAGTTATCCGGTGAAACAGTACAGGAATGTTCGTCCATACAGCCAGCGTACACAGACGGATCAGGCCTTATAGAAAATGTAAGACTTATGGCTAAGTCCTTCATTAATTGTCTATTTCTTGTATGGTTCACTTTCTTTATTCAGATCTGATTATTAATTATTAAATTGATTGATTGATTGATAAAATTTCTGGTATTTCCAGGTATCAATTCTATTCATGAGTCCTCCACCGTCAAATCAGACGTACGTGGAAGGAGATCACACGGAGTACTCAATTACTTCATCCGGCTCGTTAACTCCGGTTGCTACATCTTCGCGGGTCTCGAAAAGACGAAAATTGGCACCCGAATTTGAATTGGAAGGTCCAAGTTATATAGTAAGTAATATGTTCTGCGATTGTTCTAGTAGACGTCGTACTAAATTTTTAATACAATTTAGGACATTAAGGCTATGCTGAAGGAAACAGACACGGAGTACCGGTCAAACCATGGGTTTCGAATAATTCAACAGTCAGAACAACGGAAGCCGTTGACAGTTTCATTACGAAAAGTTCTTGTCCGACGTGTTTGTCAAGCACTGATGAAAAAAAGCAACACAGATTAGTAAGTAATCTTCTAGAGTTGGATTTCTCGACGTAATTATCTGACTTATTTTTCTGATTAGCCCATGCACAGACTTGCGTGGAAAAGCGGCCAAATGCATTGCTACTCAACTCTACGGTTATTTACCACCAATTGATGCACTTTTAATACAGGTACTTATGCAAAGTACCTTCTCATGATTTGTCAATTTACGATGGATGATAATAATGTTTTCAGGAATCTTACTTTACACCATCAACAACATACCCAATACACGTTGATGGAAAAATCAAAATGAGGAGTCGAACACCGACCGGTTACATTCAATCGTTTCTGAAAAATCACTGGAGTTCGTTGAAAGCCGATAGAGCCACTGATCTGCCGAACGAGTCAGCTACAACAGATCCAGAGATAACTGAAGGTAAACTACGTCCGTATTTGAAAACATCAACACTCTGTGAACCGAATTGTTAAAATGAATTCCATTTCGGATTATAGATACACTCACAGAGGACGAATTTATGGAGATGAAGAAGTGGCTTCAACAATCACGGGCACCAGTACAGAAAATATTTGACTATTTGTATAAAACATATCCCAGACGCCATAAGCTTATGCTTTCCGGAGGTGGTCATACAATTCCAAACATCATAGCTGAGTGGCCCAGGCTTTTTGATATAGATGGGGCGGTAAGTCTGTTTTCGATAGCTACATTGTATTTATACAAAATTTCAACTTTGTCAAATTCACTTTCCTTTGCTCTTCGGTAGATGTGCAACGATTTTCAATGGCAGTACTCTTTGGTGGCGGACTCACTAATAAGGAAGTGGCAGTCAACCTCTCGGAAGTTATTACTCTATGCCGCGAGCATGAAGAAAAGTCTTTGCGACGTTGGAATCACAAAGCCAGACTTGAATGAAGGTACGTTAGAATGCGTAATTCAACTTCTTATAAATGTTTACTACAATTAATTATTGCGCAGATGAACTGGAGATGGCTGCCTTCTTCCTCTTGCCTTACTTAATTTGGTCCAGGATCAAGAAATTGACACAGCGTGAATGCGTCACTCATTTTATAAAAGTTGTTTCGGTGAGTCAGTTTTTTAGATTCGCGCTACGCCCTCTTTGTGCTATATCCAAAAGTGACCACAAACATTATTGACAATTTCAGGTTCAGGAGGATATACAACGTGTTGCCGAAGATGAGAAAATAAGGCTTCTTCCGTTCATTCTGGTCAAGGGCGAAATCTCAACCGCTGGATTTGAAGAGTTTTTTGTAATCATTGGAACAAAGCCTATAAAATGTGCAACACTTGTGGATGCGGTTGACCTGTGTTACAAGTCGTACTACGTCCTGAACTTACCATTCCCGCAGGCCTGCTTTGGTGCTTGGCAACTTCTAGACTACGCGATATTCTCCATGAAGCAGAATATACCAATTTCGCCTACTGTCAAGGAGATTTCAGCATTTCTGAGTGAGAATGTATAATATTTTACACATTACAAACATATACTGTTACACATTACATACGAGCCAAGTACATACGTACATACTACGTGTCATCACGTCATAATCAATAAATGCGGTTTATTAAATTTCCTAAAAATATGTGACAAAGTTATTATTATTTAATCAAAATTATTTGCATTCATTGGAAAACATTGACTTAAAAGGGCACAAACGGGGCTAAATTCTGGATAAGCATACAAAGGTTAAGGACGCATGTTTACAAAATTATGGACGAGGCGAGCGCGTTCACTTGCCGCTCCGAGCTGTATTGTTGGATGAACTTGGAATAATCTAGGATTCATAGTGCCAACGTCCCTGAGACCCAATGTTATATTCGTGCACAATGCGTACTCAGTTGCTGTCTGGATGGGGTTTCACACTGATCGCACCGTGGAGTTATCTAGGGCTAGTATGGTCAATGTCCAAGAGACAGTGTTAGATTCTTGCACAATGTGTACTGTTTTACTGTTTGGGTGCCACCTACTACTGATCGTACCGACTTCGTTGTGAGGACCGTTGGTATACCGAAAGCTAGAGTTTTACGTTCGCGTTTTTAAGATCATGAAGTGAGAAAATTGTCTGCCACAGCACTGAATACAGTACGTGACCCGGCAATCTTCCAGCGCTTTTGGAGTTCAATGTATCTCGTAATGCGGGTGTGCTATCATATCGCTGGCGTTCCTGAATTTCAGTACAATTGTATAGTGACCACATTTTGAACACATTTGTGCTCACATTCTAGTACATTCGGGTAAAAGAACAGGAATAATTTCTAAGCGTGTAACATACAGACTCACCAACTTTCTTCGACGTAAGCTGAACTGTGATTTCGGGTATGTCCCCGGGAAAAAATTAGGTCAGCTGATATGTAATTACAATGAAAAAAGAAACTCGGACCCCGTACAGAATCCCTTGTAATTGTACATCAAAATATACAGGCGAAACAGGTCGAAATCTGTCTATCAGACTAAAGGAACATCAAAGAGACGTAAAAAACCGAAACACTAAATCAGCAGTTGCCTCCCACAGCATAGTATCCAATATGACTCAGCTAGTCTTATTCATTTAGAGCCACGATATTTCTACCGGAAATTTGAAAAAGCTCTTTTAATACAGAAGTCTCAGAAGTGCAAAAATTCCATGAATCAAGACCAGGGCATGACGATCAACCCCATCTGGTCAGCCTTATTACTTCCATTCACAGAATCGCCATGATAACATTTGTAAAGTTATATTCAACAAACAATGACAAACATAATTGCGCCCTGAGAAAGTCCGAGTCGTCCGAGTAAGAAATTAAATACAGGGTGTACCAGAATGATGGCCCCAACTTCATTTTGCCGTAACGTTTGACCAACTGATTCGAATTAAATTAGGGTAGGCGCAAATTGAAGCTGAAGAATAAGCGCAATTAATAAAATTTACTACGAACGCTATCGTGGCTAAGGGTGCCCACCAGATGCACCGAAGCACTTTTGTGAATTTTTTAACATTACGGGAATGGGTGCCGAAAAAGGATAATTTCATGTTCGGCCGGACAACTCATGTTGAATTCAACAAATTACGACGTCATTCTGGCAAAAATTAGAATATTCTTGGCTAAAATTTGTCTTGGTCAGCCAATTAAGGTACCGAAAGCTCGAAATAAAGAACTCTTACAAAAATGTCTTCCGCTCAATCCATCCAAGACTACACAAATTAGGGTTAGTGGTAATTCAGTTGTGTGGTTGTGTACGGTCGTTCGTGACGCCACTAATGGTGTGAATGACTCTTATGCCATTCCAAGAGCATTGGATAATGATATTCGGCTGATAACTCATCCGCTCTAAAAATGTGTCGTACTAGCGCAGCCTTCCTGACCATGACATTTGTACCAGTCGATAGTACACATTACTCTAATTAACCGACTTTATTTTTCACTTTAAAATTATAATAAAAAATGTCTCTTCTGTAGATGTTACTCCTCAGCATTATAAGCCCGTTATGATTTCACTGTGAGGGTTCGATTCCAACGGACTGCACGCAATGTGTGGCGATTCCGTTTCCGTTATACAGTTTACTTTAAATGAAGTTTTCTTTTTCCACTACGATGAACGGTGAACTTCAATTAATGCGTATTCATTTCATTTTCTTTATTCATTAAGTTTCTTGTCACATATTGTCAGACTACAAATTTTACATTCAAATCATAAAATCATTATCGACTCACGACATTAATAAACTAAGCGAACTCCATAGAACGAACTACAAGTTCAAATTTTCTTAACTGCTTTGTTTTTATAATTGGGAAAGTGATATTGAACCAAAGAAAAGAAAAAGGGAAAGTGATAAAACACAGCTGGAGTTCAATTTTAGATATATAAATGGTTTTTTTGTGGCCACTCAATCCCAATAGGCCTTATTATTATCGAAATATTGATCCTGATAAAAGATATTCTGGGGTTAACCCATGTAAAAAGGAATTTTAATTCGACTTTCATAATTTTCAAAAATAAGTCACTCAAATGTATTCCTCGTCAGTAACTGATAGAGTTCACAGACCTGAGACCTTATACGTCGAGATTCTGTTTAATACGTATGAATATACCTTGAATAATAACCCGTAGTCCGTTGAGCACATTTTTTGACACGGTGTGTCCGGGAAGATATTTCAAATAGGAGATAAAATAAGGATAACATGGTATTTTATACACATTTGCATGTAATCATTACATGACTACATGTTATTGCATTATATGCTAAATGACAATTTTAGTTTCATTGTAATAATTATCCGAAACATCACCGTCTCCTGCTTTGTCCTCTTTGGCACCAGTACTCGTCAAATTCATCTGTATCATGAATTAAAGGGTTAAGTAATATTCGCTCAATGTTTCTAGCATTTAAAAAATGAATGCATAAGAGAAAATATATTGATTTTTTAAAATAAATTGAAAATGAGAAATAATTAATTTAGACTACACACAAATTGAAATTTACAACTATAGGGTCACGAAGAATACATCATGTATCAAAATGAAAATTTAATGATATTATTACTTCTAAAGGTTTTACGCCACTATGTGTTGCCTTCTTCTGAATGCCTCTCAAGCCATAGTGTGGAGCATCGTAATCGACCCACTTGTTCATATGATCTTGTCCAAAAAAATATGTCCAAAGTCGAAGGAATGGTAAGGTAAACTTTTGTTAACCTTACGAACCGTCTTCCGATTAATAGCAATGGCGACAGCACTGTATATGATTCCAAACAATATTGTACTAATTATTCCAAGACCGGCTTGCCAAGAATAAGAAGTTGACCAGACTTGAATTGCAAAGGGATATTCAATATTTTTCCAATCCACCCTTGGTTTTGACATGAGGATTTGAATTCGATAATCCGTGAAAAATGATAATATGTCCGGCAATGCTGTTGCGTTGCATCCACTAGTTGACAAATCCAACTTTTGATTTGGAAGTTTGCCCGCTCTTTCCGCCAAAATTGCCCCAAGACTAACGGTTCCAGTAAGTAAGACTGATGTGCAGATTGCTAACAGTATCCCAGTGTTGTTCACCCAAGGGTAAATACACCCAGAATTGGTCCGAGGAAGGAACCTTGTATCAATGCAGTAAACTATCAAAATAAACAATAAAACAATACATCCTAACTTAATAAGGCGATTAGCGGTAATAGTTGAGTACTAGTTTTACTAGTAAAAGTGTAAGTCCGTGCGATATGGTCGAACACGCAGAATTACCTGCGCTTAGAGTATTGGCTTACATGAGCAACTTGTACTGTTCTATTGTCGACTGCAACGATGAAAACCAATGCGAACGAAATTATTCCAGAAATTGTGGAAACAATTTTGGAGATGTATCCAAGTTTAATGTCGTCGATTCCTGGTCGAAATAATTTTATGTAATCTTCCACAAGAATTGCTGTCAAGGAATTTAGACCACTAGAAACAGTGCTACGATAGAAAATAAAATAGGAAAACATGGTTACATAAAATTTCCAAAATGAAATATAATATATAATACACTAGCAAAAAGAAGTTCCAAAATATTTTAACTAGATTCTGTTGCTAAGCAACCCAAAGTTATCAGCTTCCCTACCTTCGCAGTCGATTCCACACTCGCTAAGTCATATTTCCTCCAAAAATCGACATCAAAATATTTAAATTGTACTCTGTTGTTAAGCAACCCAAAGTTATCAGCTGCCCGACCTTCTCAGTCGATTCCACACTCGCTAAGTCATATTTCCTCAAAAAATCGACATCAAAATATTTTAATTGTACTCTGTTGCAAAGCAACCCAAAGTTATCATCTTCCCGACCTTCGCAGTCGACCCCACACTATTTTACACCACCCTACAGCAAACTACATAATAATATTTCACCTTTACCAAAAACCTACTTAAAACATCACGCTAACCTTGGTTTTATTCAATTATGATATAAAGAAATTTGGCAAAACTTTTGCACCACCCTACAACAAAATGTATATCTTACTTTTACCAAGAACCTACTTAAAATATCATGCTAACCTTGGTTTTCTTCAATTTTGAAATAAAAGAATTTGGCAAAACCATTGCACCACCCTACGACATATTTCTGAGCCACCCTGTAAGGTTGACACAATCCTATGATGATTGGCCAACCGGTCAACCAATCAACAGTCAGCATACAATTTGTACTTTTTCCTTTCATGCAATGCAACATGAAACCAAGAGATACCAATTGTTTAGGTGTTTGGGGTCAACACTCAAAGAGCGGCGAAAGTAAAAAATGAAAATAAAATTAACACATATCAGCATGTGAAATAGTTTCAACATCTTTTGAAGGGTTCAAAATTTTGATTTTTTTTTCGAAAATATGTTACAGCCCTGCTCCGGAGAATTGCTGACCCTCCCATGTAAAAAAAATTACTGTGCGTTCAGTGGTTTTGGCTGTGTGAGAAAATATCTATTAAAACAAAGATTAAAGAGGCATCTATAGCAAATTAATTATACGTGATGAATAAAATTATATGAACTTCTATGTAAGTGAATGATTAAATGGATATATCTTTGTGATTTCATTTTGATGTATACCTTAGAGTTGCGCAAGTTATCCCGGCTACGAGTAAGCCCGGAAGGCCTGGATAACTCTTCAATACGTCCATCACAAAAAGAGGTAAGAGCTGATCTGGTGAGGTGACACGCTATGAATATTTGAATTAAATTGTTGAAATAATTATGAAATTTAAAAAGTACACAAATAAGTTGTTTTGGTCAAGTAATTTTTCTATACTTTTGATGAGACTGGATCACAGGTGGTATAGTATTGTGCATAAATCATGAGTCCGATAACGCAGGAACATGTAAGGTAGAAGAAAGCCATTTCAAACATATTCAACACTAAACATCTGAAACAAAGTTCCTAATTTTTGATAAATAAAATTTAATACATATAAATCTGCAACTGCTCAGGAGTCCTAACAATTATCGAATGCACCGTAGAATTTGACTAAAATAGTAATAGAAAACTTGCTTTCTAGAGTCCCGTAAGGTGGGGACAGAATTGTATCGCTGTACTTGGGATTGAGTGGCAGCGAATATAGGAAGCCATATTAGAATCCCACCTACTGTGGCTGTCCAAAACGTATGTCTTGATCGTATATCCGGGTCAAAGCTGGAATATTTAATTATTACATAAGAGTTATGAAGTAGGGAGCACATTATAAGTTACTGCGACATAATTTGAGAGCGCAGATAAGGAAACCATACTTGAGGAATTGAATTCGATCGGTTGCTTCAGCTGCAGTCCAAATGTAGTTCAATCCGCCAACCTGGGTTGGATTTAGACAGCGGTCGCCAAGCTGCTGTAGCCAAGACACAATGCTGCAGCCATGTAATGTTGCAGCCGTACACCAAAAAGCAATGTTGCCAAATATTGTACCATGCTGCAGCCTAATGCTGCGGCCGCATATGCTGCAGTCTAGTCCAAATGCTGCAGTCTAATGCTGCAGCCACATATACTGTAGTCTAATCCCAATGCTGCAGCCACATATACTGTAGTCTAATCCCAATGCTGCAGCCACATATACTGTAGTCTAATCCCAATGCCGCAGCCACATATACTGCAGTCTAATGCTGCAGCCACATATGCTGCACCACATATACTGCAGCCACATATACTGTAACCAAATGCTGCAGCCACATATACTGTAGCCTAATGCTGCAGCCACATATGCTGCAGCCTAATCCCGATGCTGCAGTCTAAACCCAATGCTGCAGCCTAATCCTAATGCTGCAGTGGATTGATAACTTTTTCTTTAATGGGGGGCTCCGTAGTCTGTAAGTGCACGCATTGTAATTCAAAGTTGCAAAGAAAGCGTTTCCCAATCGTGTGGTCTCGAATATTGTACATCAGACTTTAGTGGATTTAATTGGTTAATGACTAAATGAGTTTATACGATTAGCTTATTAGTTATACGAATAGTTTATACGATTCTAATGAATAATTTCTAATTTTGTAGATATCTCGTGACTTTGATGTGCAAGTACAAGTCATGGAACAAAGTCTCAAAACTTCTCATTGAATATGGACCTGAGAACGGAGTATATGTCTTGTAATGTATGGTTCGAAATGTTATTTTGTTTATATGTACAAGTTTATATATGTGCTTAGTTGTATATGTTTGACCACAAATACTTAGGTTTATATCAGAAAATACATAAATTGTTACTGACCAAGGCATACTACACGTGAAGTGTTCTTGTACGCATAAAATTAATGATAACTATGTATTCTCTGGCTATATTGCCGTTAAATTGTTAATTTTGTAAAATAAACTCGAGGAATTGCAACATATTATAATCGATTCGCAAACTCATTTGCATATAAAAATCATACAATACCCGCAGTAAGCAAAATCGAATTTATTGCATTTCCGGCGAACGGGAACAACCGAAAATACGGTAATCGTCACTGCATTAGAAGTGAAAGCAATTT
>JAQFYE010003181.1:0-15973 GCA_034694305.1 Protaphorura glebata
CATTCCGTCGCTTTCCAGAACTTTCGGTGGTCAACGGATCGTACAGCTCTGTCGTAACAAAAGGGAACTAAATACTTTAAAAGCTTGCCGTCTACAAGCTTTGAGCTTTTTCCGATATAAAACGGCTTCGTGTGATTTTTAGAATCAAGCCAATTATTTAGGAAACTACGCGATATACCCAAAAAAGCACTGTGCATGTAATCGTACGTAAATCCATCCACAATATCAAATTTTGGGAGTAGCATGAGTTTCGAGGCTGACTTAATTCCAAAGTGGCTATCTAGTTTTGGATTATTTTCTAGTTTCTCACTAAATGCTCGCACATGTTTTAGAAATATAGTTTTCGTTCGTTCCGGTGCTGATTTGCAATTACTTGGGTAGACCCATTTCCTTGAGGTTTCACCTACGATCAAGTTCTCGCCTGGCGCAAGGCACCATGAGCATCCGTAGGAACCGTTAAACTGATGGATACCTTGACATGGACTTCGAGCTACGGAATCGGCAACCATTATCGGGAAGAATACTCTACTATTCTTATTTTTTCCATTTTCTACCCAATCAATGCCTGACCTGCTAAGTTCATTACACATACTCACAAATGGTGTAAAAAACGTATCAAAATTTGGTTTTTCGTTACCGAACCACAGCGCTCCAAGAAAGTTGGACCGACATCTCGACTTGTATGACAATTCATTAATTGAAATAATTATGGGCCACAATGAAAACTTAGATGACTTGAACAGGGGCACACCATCGGTGTTAAATGTACACGAAATGTCGTATTTGGAAAGGCCCAATGATTTGTACTTTTTTCCGTCAGTAATATCCGCGATCACTCCTGTAAATTTGCTTCTTCTTTTCTCCAAGTTCTTGTTTAACTCTTTTGTAATTATTTGATCCTTCAAAATTGACTCGAGACATTGCTTGATATCGAAAAAAATGCAGAAGTTTCCAGAATTTGTTAACTCCTTTTCGGTCGAACTCAATTTGCAATTTGTACAACTCAATTCTCCATCCGATTCCATGACATCCTCACATTGCGGACAATAATAATGAAATTTCCATATGTCAGTTTCCTTAGGAATTAACTTCATTAGGGAATAGTAGCTGGGAAGTACTGGAGAATTTTGAGGGAGAAATAGTGATATGAGTTGAAGGAGGTCACTGGTTGCTTGACGGGTTAATTTATGCTTTGCCATGAACTCAAACACTGCGAGTATACTTTCTTGATTTGATAATTTGTCTCCGTCATACATCGGAATTCCGTTCTAATGACAAAGTAAATTTAGATTTAAATTTTGATGAATTCGTGAAATATTGCGAATAATGGCGATTTCTATTACAGGAAGTGTATCATTATCCGTTTCCTCGGAAACATTTTGGGTTTCACAGAGTTCGGAGTCAACATTACATTCGGGCATTATCTTTCTCTTCTTGGAGCTCTGCAAAAATTTAGGATACTTAAAATCAAGAAGAATAAACAAGCTGATTCATTTTAGTAGAAGTCGCGCTAAGTCGGTGCGCCAAATCCCCTCTCATCACCCGTGAAAACCGAAATAAGTTGCACCTGATTACATTGGTCAAAAAATGACTTTTTTTCGACCCGCCTTGTTATCGTTGTTTTCATTGACCTTAACGGACTCCTACTAAAATGAATTAGCTTGTTTTAGTCTCCTTGCTTAAAATCTTCGTTAGTATGAGTTTCTTAATTTAGATAATAATTACGAACATGACACTTACGTTAATTGATGAATGCCCAAAATTGATAACTATGTCCGAACTTGGCTCATGTAATGTCTGGTCTGCACCGCCGGTCTGATCTGGTTGTGACGAGCCAGTGATTTCATGAAGCCCGACTGATTTTTCAGATCTCTGTAAAATGTTAAAAAGAGGTAATGGAACGCCAAAAAATCACTTTCATTTACTATTTTTAAAAATACCTTTTTAATTCGTAATCTCGTTCTCCGTGGAATGAATTCGGGACTCCTGTTGCTCTTCAAATAGAGTCTATATTTCGTAGTTTGATTCGCCATCCTTAGAAAGTGCGATTCCGGAGTCCATATTTTGTTTCAACTAGTCAGTTTTCTGAGATCCAGTGAGAGCAAACTCATCTGAGACAAATATAATTATTCGCATTTCCCTCCTGCATTGTCATCTTGGAACACAACCGGGAGGCTTGAATCTTTCGTCACAGCAATTTGACAACAAAATAAATCTTGTATCTGTTGTATTTTTTCTCTGAATATTTTGTAGTTTGAATCATGGATTCAAATTTTTTAGTGTGTTGGGTGGATGATAACCCGAAGAAGTACAGTATTTCTACAAGAAGTGAAATAGTGGATGGGAACTTGCGTGGACTTCCAGACCAACAACTAATTGGCAAGACCTTGGACATGGAATGGCAGAGAAAATATTGTCGTGCTGAGATATTAGCAGCAGGTGAGTGCTTTATATTCGGCCAACTGCTGAAAGATTTATCTAAAAGATTTTACAACATCGAACCAATCGCCTTGTGCTAATAGCTAGATATATTTCCCGTAGGCTCAAGGGTGGAAATGAAAGTCAAACTGGATGAACAGACTAAGTTGGCCGCGGCGGAAGCTCTACTACAGCCCAAAGTTCAACAAAGCCAAGAGCCTTCCGTCGTCTACGCTAAGAAAACCGCTCCAACATGCGGAAATATTGCGGTAATAACTTTTTCTTCGAAAACATCCTACGATTTCAATGAAAATACTCCGTCTATTTTCTATAAATTATTACACAGGTTTTAAACTAAAAATCAAGAATTGACGCAACTTTGTCACTTGTCGGATCTGACCACTCCGACGAGGATGAACAGATCCGTGGACCGGTAATTGATCCAAAAGATGCCGCCATTGCGCAACTTCAAATGGATTTGGCCAAGGAGAGGGCTGAGCACCAAACTTGCAAAAGTATGTGCCTATCAGTCAAAATGCTTTTAATAGTACGTGTAATTAATTAAATAAACTCTTTAGAGGAGCTTGACAACATTCGAGCACTGTATGACAATGTTTTGGAATGAGGAAGCCGTGAGATTGATATTGGAAATGGCATTCTGCTTAAAAACGATGTCCTATCAACCCTGAAAACGGTGTCATCTTCTCTCAATATATTTGGCCGAAATTTATTTCGTTTAATTTTTGGAATACATGAGGTGGTGGGAAGGTCTTTAATGGGAAGAAAATGCAACGCACTGAAAGGAGCGGAGGCGCAGCCAGCCATTGATCCACGAAAAAGGGATGCAATTATAGGTTAGTAGTGATCCTTTATTCAATCAAACGTTGATTAATAATAAACCAAATTAATCATATTTTAATTATTTGTTAAGAATATGCACTGACAACCTTCGGACGAAAACCTGGAACTGAGAATTACAAACTCTCTCTGAAGGACTTGAAACACAGTTTGTCGAATTTGATCACAGAGATGAACAACGATGCAAAAACGGCTGAACAACGCATTCTGAATTACTCTGACACGGCGGCCTAAAAAATTTCTACTGCTGATAATTATTAACTTTTGAGATCTCAAAATATATGTCTGTCGATGTTAATTAAATAAACTTCCAAAGCGTTCATCCAAGTGCATTTTGTGTCGCCCGAGTTCAAGCACCACGTAGGCAACTTGAAACGGAGAGATTCCAAGTCAGGACAGAATAGCATAGTGGTTAGGGTGCGCAATTAGTAACACTCATCTGGTAGTAGGGTAAGTTCGCATACTTAAGACAGCATGTACATAAAGCAGATCCGGGTTTTCTGAATTACTTTTTCACTTTATTTTTTATATACAATGAATTGTATAGAACTAACTGTACAAGATTCATTGGTCGTCAAAGACTTATGCTTGTCCAGTCGGTTGTATAAAGTCGGTCGGTAAAACGTGTCCAAACAATTGTATACATCTGGTGTTATAGATTGGACCATGACTTTTGTATCTTTCTAATACGCGGTATACGATGAGTTGTACAAGAAAACGGGCCAAATTTCAGCAAGATCAATTGTACACAGCACTTTATACAATCTGTATACAAACTGTTCCCAACGGGTTCTCCCCAAATCACACGGATTAAACGGGCCAAGAAATGGCGGGAATGGTTCAACTCATTTTGCTGATGACCTTGGCCGCAGTTTCCTTCCTTCCAGAAGATGGCGTTGATGGTTAGTAGAAAATCTTAGAACATTTGATGTAAAATGTGTTTGACACCTGTTAATTGTTTGTATTGTAATATGATTGTATCCAGCCGTTAAGTGTCTTGAGCTTTCATCTGCTACATTTGGAAAGACCGAAAAGGGGAACGAGACTTGCAAAACACAAGATAAGGGGAACAACGAAGTGAAGCAGGAGCAGGACGCCCTAGCGTTCTGCTACACCCGTGTACAAAGTGAGTTAAAGACAAATATTTTCGAGAAACTGTTCTTGTGATTCGTATTAATCGTTAATATTTTCTTTTGTATAGTTACAGAAGGGATCCATAGAGGCCGTTATGTAGACCCTAGTTCAATAGGGAAAATAGATAATGAGGGGTGTGTTGTCTTTGCTATAGACATAGGAAAGTATCCTCCCAAATATTGTTTTTGTAACAAGACGGATTTCTGTAATAATCATACGTACCCTGCTCCTCCGGATCTGGTTACCGTGGAACGCCCTCCTTCGAGACCCGATCCTACTACTTCCTTACCAGTGCGTTCTTCTCTTATTTCCGATCCTCCTCCTTCCGCTTCCGGTCGTCTTCATGGTCAGCCCTTATCAGCACTCAGTCTTTACGTCGTTCCCATTTTCCTTGCCATTTCCTTCTTTGAAAAACCTCGAAGGACGCTTCATATCCTCAAGTTCAACTCCAAAATCTCAACCATTCGTGTTCTAACGTCTTCACATCTCTCAACATACAATCCATTTGATCATTATCCACAATTAGTGTCTATATACATATAATTATGTGACTATGAACAAGTCCTCTCACAAATGTTAATGAGGACGAAATAAATATTTGCCAAAAATAATCAAGCCATTATTAGTTCTACTCAATTTTACTTCCACGATTTATTATAATGTATAATTTTGTTTTAGTTACCGTAAAACGGGTATACTTTACACACTTTTGGTAGTTTTTCGCTGTAACCTTTGGTCATTTTAAAAAAAACTGATTTCTAAAAATTCACGTTGGACTCCTCGACACTAGAGTAATTGATTTCTTACATGACATTCACCAATAATATTCATTTCCTATTTTAAAAATAAATAAATAATCACTGTGCAAAGTAACCCCGTGGTGGGTAAACTTGACACACACGTCTGTTTTTATGGGAAAAATTGATCTGGCTGTAACTGGGGCTACTTTACACACTCAATGGTATTTTTAAAAAATTACAAAAAGCGCAGTGGTCACAAATAGCTTCAACCTTCAAAACTCGTACAATGTAACCAGACCCTATTATTCATACATCGCATACTTTTGGCCATATAAAATAGCAGCCATGCAGTCTTTGACCTTTAAAAACTGAAATTCAGCATAAAGCCCATTGGAGTACATAACTTGGCTGGTAAAATGGTTTGAAGACTCGCGAATTTAACAAAAGAACTAAATACTTCTCCCCAATCAAAGATGCTGGTTGCTGACCTTGTTTGAAATGTGTAATTAAACGGTTGACCTTGAAATTAACCTTCTATTGGGCAGTGAAATCAATGTGTAAAGTAACCCCAATCCAATTGTCAAAATCTCATTTTTCAAAAAAATAATCCTAGCTAGTTTTCAGGGTGAAACTGAAATTATCTGAGGTACTAAAATTCACCAGGATCGGTCGTGTGAGGCTTGAGTAGGTAAACTGTTCTTAAATTATAATAGTAACAGGGTCACCCGGATGGAAGTTTGTGACAACCGACAAATTCTCAAAAAACGTTACGAAGAACCAGAGGGCTGACGACGTTGAATTTTATTTTCTAATCTCAAAATTTCCTTTAAGACTCAGCCATTTGAATCTTTTAAGCCATTTTGTGTAAAGTAACCCCCGTGTGTAAAGTATATCCGTTTTACAACAGAATTCTACCAAAACTAGACTATGAACTAATGAATTTACGAGATAAGCCATAGATAGACAATTTCTGGATTTTCGGCACGATGCCATTGAAATCCAAAATCCAACCAACCCAACAAATCATGTCAACAAAATTACAGAGTTCAAAGGACCTTAGACCTGGAGGTAGGATCTTGGGCCATGTTGAGTGATAATTTTGGCGCAGTGGTTTTTATCAAACTTAGGAATAGTACAATTTTTTTTACCTCGCAATGTCAACGTTGAGAGCCTAAATTTTGTGACTGCAAAAGATTTGAATCGAAAATTCTAATGTTTGACCTCCACAGGTCCAGGTGAAGTTGAGGAAAATCTAGGAAGAAATGAAAAAAAGGGGCAAGTTTGACTTGACTTTCCATGGGCGCGGAAAGGAAAGTCGAGTCAAACTGCCCCCATTTTTTCATTTCTTCCTAGATTTTCCTCAACATCACCTTGACCTGGGGAGGTCAAACATTGGAATTTTCGAGTCAACTCTTTTGCAGTCGCAAAATTTACGCTCTCAACGTTGAACTTGAGGTAAAAAGTATTTGTACTTTTCCTAAATTCGACAAAAACCACTGGGCCAAAATTATCACTCAACATGGCCCAAAATCCTACCTCCAGGTCTAAGGTCCTTTGTTTCTTCATTCTTGCAATAATTTTCTTCTGTAGTGTAAAGTATTAAAAAATAAAATGTAGTATTACTGAAAAATAAACTGAACATACGGATTAACATCCGCATTCGCTGTTAGTACACGACGAAGACGTGGAATGGATCACTTCGGGCCTGACCCTGAACATTCATCCATGGCCATCTTTCTTTTGTTTGCCATCCAATTTCCACTTGAGATTATGTCAGTCGTGGTGGATCGACCAAGTTGGAGCAAAAAGCAATGCGAAACTGAACTTAAAAATGACCGTCGAAAATACAATCCAGATGTTAGAGGTAAAATTATCACATGAGTTTCAAAATTGTTGGCAAATTAAGTCTCGGTAGAATTTTTCAAATTTTGTGAAACATTCCCTCAGAAAGTTTGCAATTTTTGCAGCTAACAAAATCAATAGAACATTGATTAATCGACATAACAATGTCATCTCGTGCAGACTTGTGTCAATTATTTTAAAAATGTAATTAAGTACAAATTTACAAATTATACCCTCATTTCTGATTGTAATTAATTTTAAATACGAGTACGTAGAGAAAATTTGAATGTAATTAACTACAATTAAAATTGCATGAACAAAAGTAATTAATTTCAATTTCTATTACAAATTACAATTCGAACTTCTTTCTCGAAATGTTGATTTTTGTGTGTGTGCTAACATCACAGTTACATCTTTGTATTTGATGGGCAAAATTTTAAATAATTGTAGAAGTAATTGAGAAAAATATAAATTCAGTTACATATTACAATTACAATTACACACAATTTCTAAAGTATTTAATTACAATTACATATTAGAGCTGGGATTCTGAAAGTAATTAATTACAATTACAATTACGTAATTGTAATTGAATTTTGTAGTTGAAATTCAATTACCAATGTAATTGACCCAAGTCTGCAAAATCGTAGGTAAATATAAAAATAGAAGTCATTCAAGGCACTCGTCAATAATTGACGAGTGCCTTGAATGACAAAGCAGAATACAAACAATTAGTGCTTGTATTAATTCTGCTGTATTATTATTGTGTTCAGTCTTTATTTGTACTAACGAATCTCCGTTATTGTTATTGTAAGCTCGCGGATTTCTGCAAATCATTTACTCCAAATTTTCCTTCCGATTTCGTGCGTTATCCTCCCGGTTCGGGTCGTCATCCTACCACTTCCGTTCGTCCTTCTACCGATCGTCCCCCCGATTCCCCAGGCGTCCTTTTATCTTCCCCGGACCTCCTCCTTCCGCTTCCGGTCGTCTTCATGGCCAATCCTCATCAGTACTCAGTCTTTGCGTCGTACCCATTTTTATTGTCGTTTCATTCTTTGGAAAACCTTGAAGGACGCTCCACACTCTCAAATTCATTTCAAAATCACAATAATTTGTTTTCTGCGTCTTTAAATCTCTCATCGTACAATCCATTCGATCATCACTCAGCATTGTTATTATTTATAAACATATCCTCATACAAATGTTATTGAACACAAAATAAATATTTACCAAAATTAATGAAGGAATTGTTCGTTCAAGCCAATTTGACTCCCACAAATTATTTCGGTTCCCTTATTTTGATATCATTTATGTTGGCAATGACTATATCGGATAATGTAATTTAGTGTGTTCTGGTGTTTTTAAAAATGTCAAAGTAATTTAGCTCAATTTATAAAGAATTCTAGCAAAACTAAGTAGCTAACAAATTTACGAGATAGGCCCGTAGCATAAGATTAATCTGATATTTTGTATAGAAATACACATAAACTGACGCGCTCGCCCGAATTTTGTTTGAAAAAATTTCACTCGGCTAAAATTTTGCGACAATCTTGTTATTGTTTTGCAAGTTTAATGATTAGACTCAAAAGGAAAATTGGACGAAGGAAAAGTTGACTAGTTTTGTTTGTGCTTCTGATTTGCTTGAAACCCTCCTAAACAAACTCAGAACTAATTTAATAAACATATTATACGTGAAAATTTGAAACAAATTGAAGGTTAAGCAAAATTAAGTACTTCCGAGGTGTCAAGAGACCTCGGAAGCCTTCGGTTGTTAAGGGATTTTCCAAGTACAAACAAGTGGAAATATACAATCAAGTCTGAACAAACGGAAAGTCCACAAATTTCAAAAAAGTACTGAATCTTTATATTATTCTACCCGACGTCTTGTACTTTACGATTCACACCGATTAAGTGATAACTGAAATGGCGGGAGTAATTAAATTCATTTTGCTGTTGACCGCGGCCGCAGTGTCCTTCCTTCCACAAGATGGCGTCGATGGTTAGCAGAACATCTTAGAACATCTGATATAAAAATAGACGTGTTTATGGCATTGGTTAATTGTTTGTATTCATTTGTGCTGACATCACTTGTATGTATTAGTTAGTTTCTCACGGCGTAAGGACCCATTCTTGGGATGTTTGTGTACGATTGAAATAAATAAATAAATTTAATATGATTGTATCCAGCCCTTACGTGTATCGCGTTTCCACCTGCTACATTTGGAACGAACGGGACGAAGATCTGCGAAGGAAAGGATCCGATCTGCTTCACTTCTGTACACCGTGAGTTAAAGAGAAATATTTTTGAGAAATTATCGTTTTTATTCTTTGTTTTCTTTTTCTTTAGTTACAGAAGGGATTAGGAGGGGCTGTACTTATAGTTCAGGGATGTTAGACAATGACGGATGTGCTGTCCATGGACTAGGTGCGCAAAACTTTCCCACCAAATTTTGTTACTGTGACAACACGGATTTGTGCAATAACCATACTTTTCTTCCTATTCCGGTTACCGATCCTCCTCTTATACCGATTCCCGCTCCTCCTCTCATCCAAGTGCGCCCTCTCTTCCCCAGACGTCCTCTCTTCCCCAGGCGTCCTCTCTTCCCCAGCCTTCGTCCTTCCGCTTCCGGTCGTCTTCATGGTCAGCCCTCATCAGTACTCAGTATTTGCGTCATTTCCTTCTTTGGAAAACCTTGAAGGACCCTTCACACCGTCAACTTCAACTCCAAAATCTCAACAATTTGTATTCTACGTATTGGATCTCTTAACATCATTCCATATGATCATCACTCGCAATTACTAATGTTTCTAAACAATTCCACATAAAAATGTTATTGAAGAGCAAATAAATATTTACCAAAAATAATTTGAAGGAATTATTTGTTTGTGACGTTTTTGCTTCCACGAATTATTACGATTATTCTTAATTTCGATATGACTCACGGGAATGTGTGATTTTGTGTGTTCCGGACTTTTCCAAAATTACGAAGTAATTGGGTTACATTTATACGTAATTCTAACTGATTGACTTTACTAGAATGACGGTATCACAAACCTTTCTTAGATTTTGAATTTTATTTATTTGGAGAAATTTTGAACTTAATTTTTTTCGGATTTTTTTTATCCTTTTATTGAACTGACATCAACATATATTTAATTTCTGTGGCACGCCAATTTCAAAGTAGTCTAAGAGATAAAAGAATACACTGTATTGTACCGCGGTGGTAGTCGTGGCTATGTATCAGAGATGTCTCTTGTTTGTAGTATGGTTTCATCGAATTAAAACTCATGGTAGTAAAGGAGCTGTCCAATCGAGATTTGTTTTCTCTTGTAGGCAAGACTCATAGGAACCTAATCAAAGCAGTACCGTCGACTAGTCGTTAAAGCAGAAATCCTGTTCTGGGTTCGATTCCGAGCTACGCCATAGTTTTTTTTTATTAAATATATTGTTTTTTCGTTTTTTTTTTGTTAATTTCGATGTTGGGGCTGTTATTGATTAATTCAATCGTATTGTTTTGAATCCAATTGGATTGATAGTTGCTCATAAACGCCTTGTAATAATTGTAATTGGATTTTCAATTGCAATTACAATAACAATTTAACTTACAATTTCAAAGATATATTTTTTTGTCTTTTTCAGCAGTTAAAAACGCATTTTCTCATTCACCGTCCAAAACTTCATTCAATCTTTACTAGTCAACAAATGTAATTGAGAAAAATGTAATTTCAATTACAATTACAATTACAGACATCTTCCAAGTAATTAATTACAATTCCAATTACTAATGTAATTGACCCAAGTCTGGTGACAGAAATCTCTTTTAGCCCAGCGTGGCCACCCATAAATTATTCAATAGGAATTCAAATAGTATTAGGGTCAAGTTTAAGTAGTTTTATCGTTCAATGAAAATTCGGTGCTCAACAGTTCTTCGGACAAATACCACATCCAATGAAATGATGGCGGAAAATACGTGGAGTGGTCTGGACGGAATTTTTAGTAATACCTCATATGTTGGGGCTGTAATTTATGTATCCATTCGCATTGTTTTGAATTGAATTGAATTGATGTTTATTCATAAAATCCTAAGAATCGGTGGCCTACGCAAACCAATTTGTTAGAATTACACATGAACATTGACTATCCATTCCCATTGTCTTCGATATATCATGCCATTCAATTTTTGAAGGTGCACAATGAATAATTCACTCACACATACAAATTTCAAAAATTATTTTTATAAGTACAGACTATATGGTTTGACTACTTTGACGAGAACTTCAAAAAATTTCCCACACTATTATTGAATTCTGCTGATCGGAAAGACACATTCGAGAGGAAAACAATTAAAATGCTTGTTACAAAATATTGATCTTATCTAGTCGGGTTAACAGCTGGTACTAATTTAGATAATTGCAATGGAAAGGAATCACCCACCGTTGGGATATTTCGAATCGTAAGGTTGAACCAGTGGATCCAGGAATTTCAGCACTGTCAAATGCAATTGTAATATCATCGTTAGTCGTAGTCTTACGTTTCAAGTTGAGTTGGATCCATTGGCAGTACCAGTCACTTTATATATATACATCGTTTATTCAACAATAAATGCCATCACAATAATGGTAGCCCGAAGACAAAGTATACGTATTACAGAATATGTTAAAAAAATGAGTGAAAGTTTTAGTAAATTTTAGTAAATTTTTTCATTAGGAATTGTATAGGTGGTGATTTAAAATTTGCGATGATCTCTTTAGAGCCGTTAAAGCGACATCCTCGGCCAATTGTTTGGCGAGGTTAAATTTTCAAAGAAATTCCTGGAAAAAAGTAGTAGTTGTCCCTCTCACCCCAACCAGGAGACCGATCACCTCCAAATGACGTAGTTGATATCTTTCAAGCAGAATTGGAATGCATGAATTGTAGATTTGTTTTTCCTCATTTACTTTTTCTGGTTGATTTTTGTCTGTTTCTAATCGAACAGTAGGATCAATGATAAAACCTTCTCTTGATACTGGATCGAAAGCTATGATGTCAACACGACGATTAGAATGTGACTCACTAAGGCAATGGACTTCTTCATGTACTGTTAATGGTGTCAGTTTAAGGGCAGATGCTATTAACGACCGGATCCTGTGATGACGTGACGTGATGAAAAGATTTGCAAAATCGCATTTGCCAAGGACGTGTGCAAGGGTTTCATACTCGCTGCATCAACGGGAACCGCAATTCTTCGGATGAATATTTCATTTCAAGTCTGATGACAATAGTTAGAACACCGGGCAAGAAATCGTCTGTTGCATTTCGAGGCATTTGATATGTTGTGGCCCGTGATCTTCTGCCACGAATTCCTCTCACGGGCGCAACCGCTCCAACCATCTTTAGCCCGTTAAGCCATTCTGATGACGATAGGCCTTTCTTCTCGTAAATCGCCCTATTCACTGATGGGCATTCCTCAAAAAGAGACACTCCTCTTCCCTTATGCGACAGACCACACCAACGCTCGAACTCACGGTTACACATTTTTAGACGAGAATCTCATTTATATCCTGTTCGATTTCCTGATGGCCTGATCAGACACTTCTAGCAATACTTTGGCAAGTGGGATTCTTCGTATGATATTAAATCAAGACATTCAAAAGGTCAAGTGTGAGATCGCTGCAGTGATAGGGAGTCACAGGAGTCCTGCCCTCGCGGACAAGGAAAAGTAAGATTGGTTGTAAAGGTTATGGATCACCCAGTACAATTCTTTCAACCATGCTTGTCTTACATTTCACCCCAACTTAGAATGTCATACACGGTAGCCACCATCCTAGAGATATTACAAGCAGAAATACGGTTTCGGTAATGCTGAGGAAGCTGCACAAAGACGCCACTATTGGAAAATATCGTCTGTCAAAGGCATAAAATTTTAATTTATCTTTCATTCTATTCTAATACTTTGTGGTACTTTAATTTTGTAGAATTCTTGTGCAAATTTTGTTCAGGGTACCACGGCATGGTATATTCGAACTTATACAGTGCATCCATACGGTAGATAAGGATTTCTTGGGTGATCTGGAAGTCTTCAGACCAGAACGATTTCTCCGGAAGTCCGGAAGGGAAAATAATAAATGGGGATCGAATAATTCCATTCGGAGTTGGTTTGTTTGTTATTTACACATTTTAGGACATGCATGAATAGAAATATTTTTCAGCTTTATAATCTTTTTGGAATAGGAAGGAGAAATGGTTTGGGTGAAAACGTAGCACGAGCCATGATTTTCATCATATTCACAGGGTTGATCCAGAAATTCAAGTTCGGCATAAATCCGGCAGAAGGAACTCCGACGCTTAGACCGATTCTTGGATTCTCCCTTTCTCTTACACCGTTTACAACGATTGTAACTACAAGGCAATAATTTATATTCTATATTGAGACTTTTTGCGTTCAAATTAATAGATACATGGATTTATTATACAAAATAAAATCAGTAAAAAGGCAATAAAATCCAAGACGTAGCCCAAAGGGAGATAAAAATCGTCTTGAGCAATCCAAACCAAGTTCGAGAAATGGGACCTCCAACAAAGCCAAACATAAACGATGTATGCCTCCTTCATGTTGAATCATATTCAAATAATATTCTTCATAAAATGCACATCTCACCTAAAGTCATAGTTTGCCGATCATGAAGATACGTTCATGTGCACGAGGAACGTACATTCACAAGGTATTGAAAATTGTTTCCGTTGCCCGGGAGATTTTACGATTACCGTAAAATCCCGATTAAACCGCGGGTGCTCTATTTAAATCGGGTACGCCCAGACCCGCGTTGACTTTGGGACCCGGGATGTAATCGAACCCGCGTTTTAATAAATATTTCCTTCAGAATCCACAGCATCTTTAAACAGATCTGCATAAAAGTAACTCCACCATACTCAGTCGAAAGTTACCGCGTGTGCGCTCAGTTTGTATACACTCGAGCTCTAGTTGGGTCCAGCGATGTATTCGAACCCGTAATCTATTTCTGAATCCAGATTCATAACCCGCGCTCTATTAAGGGCCAGCGTTCTAATCGGGATTTTACGGTATTACCATTAATATACACATATGCTTGCAAGCGAGAAGTTTAAACAAAGTTTGTAGTCAGGAGACCCCGTCCCGCGGAATTGCTCTTTAAAAAATTCTGTTGTTCAATGAGGAATAGCTAGGAAAGTATGAGCTTGTATGTATGAAAGTATGAGTCTTGTACTATATTGACCAGAGAAGGCATAGTTAAGAAATTAGTCAAAATGGTCCAGTTCAGCCCGATCTTCACTTACTCTTTCCTTACTCTGTTCTTTTTCTCTGATTTCTCCACTTTTTCTAATCTGTCTCTCATTCTCCTCTCATTTGCGATTTGCGATCCGCAATCCTGCACAGCGCTTGCGATGTTTATTTCTATCTTATTGTCCTTGTCCAAGCTAAAACTAAAATCTTAACTCTAGCACATATACAGTGTGTACCAGAATCATGTAACCAAATTAAGTGTTCATATAACTTTTGACCAACTGAGTCAAATTAATTGAGGGTTGGTGCAAATTGAAGCTGAAGAACAAGCGCAATTGATAAAATTTACTACGAACGCTATCATGGTTAAAGGTGCCAACCAGATAAACCGAAGAACTTTGGTGACTGTTTTGACATTGTCGTAATGGGTGCAAGAAAGGGACAAATTCATGTTCGGCATAACAACCCTTGTTGAATTCAACAAATTATGACGTCATTCCGGTAGAACTTGGCAAGATGTCAAGACACATTCCAGACAAGAATTTCCCAATTTTTACCGGAATGACGTCATAATTTGTTGAATTCAACAAGGGTTGTTATGCCGAACATGAAATTGCCCCTCTGCACCCATTACGACAATGTTAAAAAAGTCACTAAAGTTATATGATAGCGTTCGTAGTAAATTTTATTAATTGCGCCTGTTCTTCAGCTTCAATTTGCACCTACCCTCAATTAATGCGACTCAGTTGGTCAAAAGTTATATCAACGTTTATTTGGCTACATCATTCTGGTACACCCTGTATAATGTACCAAGCGTTGACGTCGCTTCCTTTGACGGATTTTTGCAAGTTCAGCGTCTTGCCCGTTTCCTCTGATGAAACCCGCTGATACAGGAGACAGGACACTACTGTACCTCAGCGCTCATGTTCGGACACTTACATATTTTCTTTATTATTTACATCCATAACTAACACAGTTCTTATCTTTAGTGTACATGCAGGAAGTATCATAATGACTACAGGGTGAGCCCAAACAGGATCACAACACAATAAGTGCAAAATAAAATTCTAATTAAATCCCCAAAAAGGATTACTAATGAATTAATAGGAAATATTAATTAAGTATTTATTTACACTTCGTCGCCGAACAGTTAACAAATCTTCAACCCGAGATAAGTTTTAATGAATCCTCACTGAATAGATTCTGACTGTGTTCAAACGACGTGTTCAAACGACGTGTTCAAACGACTTGGACTGGATTCTCCAGTCCTCCGTCTGTCCAGGGTTCATAGGCGCGCAGGACATAAGCATAGGGCGGTTCACAAATGATGTGGACTATTCCACATTACAGCCCCCCTCCCACGAGACGTCGTCCCGACGTCTACAACGTCCAACGTCCCGTGGCAGGGTATGACAGGCCAAACTTTACGCACTCGGGCAGGGCGACAACGACGCATTTAGGCAATAAGGGACGTACCGGTACCGGGGGGACAATTAACGTTAACGCTTGGAACTTTAACTTGAAAAGGGACTTTAACTTTCAAAATGGCAAGGGCGGTGACAAAAATAACAAGGGCAGGGCATATTCAGGGCTTTCATAGGGTGGGCAACTTAACTTTAAACCAAACAAGGCGAAAGGCGGATATAAGCAATTCATCAGGAGATGTAATAAGGCAATTAAACTTGGGCTGCACAGGGATTTCAAAACATGGGACGGCAGGGTTTGCTGCAGCTCATGCAT